>NW_025558949.1:10000-37500 GCF_020424385.1 Procambarus clarkii
TTGGTGGTGACTGTCACTGGTTGGTGGTGACTGTTACTGGTTGGTGGTGACTGTCACTGGTTGGTGGTGACTGTTACTGGTTGGTGGTGACCGTTACTGGTTGGTGGTGACTGTTACTGGTTGATGGTGGTGACTGTTACTGGTTGGTGGTGACTGTCACTGGTTGATGGTGGTGACTGTTACTGGTTGGTGGTGACTGTCACTGGTTGGTGGTGACTGTTACTGGTTGGTGGTGACGGTCACTGGTTGGTGGTGACTGTTACTGGTTGGTGGTGGTGACTGTTACTGGTTGGTGGTGACTGTCACTGGTTGGTGGTGACTGTTACTGGTTGGTGGTGACTGTTACTGGTTGGTGGTGGTGACTGTCACTGGTTGGTGGTGGTGACTGTCACTGGTTGGTGGTGGTGACTGTCACTGGTTGGTGGTGGTGACTGTCACTGGTTGTTGGTGGTGACTGTTACTGGTTGGTGGTGACTGTTACTGGTTGGTGGTGACTGTCACTGGTTGGTGGTGACTGTCACTGGTTGGTGGTGACTGTCACTGGTTGGTGGTGACTGTTACTGGTTGGTGGTGACTGTCACTGGTTGGTGGTGACTGTTACTGGTTGGTGGTGACTGTTACTGGTTGGTGGTGGTGACTGTCACTGGTTGTTGGTGGTGACTGTCACTGGTTGGTGGTGGTGACTGTCACTGGTTGGTGGTGGTGACTGTCACTGGTTGTTGGTGGTGACTGTTACTGGTTGGTGGTGACTGTTACTGGTTGGTGGTGACTGTCACTGGTTGGTGGTGACTGTCACTGGTTGGTGGTGACTGTCACTGGTTGGTGGTGACTGTTACTGGTTGGTGGTGGTGACTGTCACTGGTTGGTGGTGACTGTTACTGGTTGGTGGTGGTGACTGTCACTGGTTGTTGGTGGTGACTGTCACTGGTTGGTGGTGACTGTCACTGGTTGGTGGTGACTTGTCACTGGTTGGTGGTGGTGACTGTCACTGGTTGGTGGTGACTGTTACTGGTTGGTGGTGACTGTTACTGGTTGGTGGTGGTGACTTGTCACTGGTTGGTGGTGGTGACTGTCACTGGTTGGTGGTGACTGTCACTGGTTGTTGGTGGTGACTGTCACTGGTTGGTGGTGGTGACTGTCACTGGTTGGTGGTGACTGTTACTGGTTGGTGGTGACTGTTACTGGTTGGTGGAGGTGACTGTCACTGGTTGTTGGTGGTGACTGTCACTGGTTGGTGGTGACTGTCACTGGTTGGTGGTGACTGTTACTGGTTGGTGGTGACTGTTACTGGTTGGTGGTGACTGTTACTGGTTGGTGGTGGTGACTGTCACTGGTTGGTGGTGGTGACTGTCACTGGTTGGTGGTGGTGACTGTCACTGGTTGGTGGTGGTGACTTGTCACTGGTTGTTGGTGGTGACTGTTACTGGTTGGTGGTGACTGTTACTGGTTGGTGGTGGTGACTGTCACTGGTTGGTGGTGGTGACTGTCACTGGTTGGTGGTGGTGACTGTTACTGGTTGGTGGTGGTGACTTGTCACTGGTTGGTGGTGGTGACTGTCACTGGTTGGTGGTGACTGTCACTGGTTGTTGGTGGTGACTGTCACTGGTTGGTGGTGGTGACTGTCACTGGTTGGTGGTGACTGTTACTGGTTGGTGGAGGTGACTGTCACTGGTTGTTGGTGGTGACTGTCACTGGTTGGTGGTGACTGTCACTGGTTGGTGGTGACTGTTACTGGTTGGTGGTGACTGTTACTGGTTGGTGGTGACTGTTACTGGTTGGTGGTGGTGACTGTCACTGGTTGGTGGTGGTGACTGTCACTGGTTGGTGGTGGTGACTGTCACTGGTTGGTGGTGGTGACTGTCACTGGTTGGTGGTGACTGTCACTGGTTGGTGGTGGTGACTTGTCACTGGTTGTTGGTGGTGACTGTTACTGGTTGGTGGTGACTGTTACTGGTTGGTGGTGGTGACTGTCACTGGTTGGTGGTGGTGACTGTCACTGGTTGGTGGTGGTGACTGTCACTGGTTGTTGGTGGTGACTGTCACTGGTTGGTGGTGGTGACTGTCACTGGTTGGTGGTAACTGTCACTGGTTGGTGGTGGTGACTGTCACTGGTTGGTGGTGGTGACTGTCACTGGTTGGTGGTGGTGACTGTCACTGGTTGGTGGTGGTGACTGTCACTGGTTGGTGGTGACTGTTACTGGTTGGTGGTGACTGTTACTGGTTGGTGGTGACTGTCACTGGTTGGTGGTGACTGTTACTGGTTGGTGGTGACTGTTACTGGTTGGTGGTGACTGTTACTGGTTGGTGGTGACTGTTACTGGTTGGTGGTGGTGACTGTCACTGGTTGGTGGTGGTGACTGTTACTGGTTATTGGTGGTGACTGTCACTGGTTGGTGGTGGTGACTGTTACTGGTTGGTGGTGACTGTTACTGGTTGGTGGTGGTGACTGTCACTGGTTGGTGGTGGTGACGGTCACTGGTTGGTGGTGGTGACTGTTACTGGTTGGTGGTGACTGTTACTGGTTGGTGGTGACTGTCACTGGTTGGTGGTGGTGACTGTTACTGGTTGGTGGTGACTGTCACTGGTTGGTGGTGGTGACTGTTACTGGTTGGTGGTGGTGACTGTTACTGGTTGTTGGTGGTGACTGTTACTGGTTGGTGGTGGTGACTGTTACTGGTTGGTGGTGGTGACGGTCACTGGTTGGTGGTGGTGACTGTTACTGGTTGGTGGTGACTGTTACTGGTTGGTGGTGGTGACTGTTACTGGTTGGTGGTGACTGTTACTGGTTGGTGGTGGTGACTGTTACTGGTTGGTGGTGACTGTCACTGGTTGGTGGTGGTGACTGTTACTGGTTGGTGGTGGTGACTGTCACTGGTTGTTGGTGGTGACTGTCACTGGTTGTTGGTGGTGACTGTTACTGGTTGGTGGTGGTGACTGTTACTGGTTGGTGGTGGTGACTGTTACTGGTTGGTGGTGGTGACTGTTACTGGTTGGTGGTGGTGACTGTTACTGGTTGGTGGTGGTGACTGTTACTGGTTGGTGGTGACTGTTACTGGTTGGTGGTGGTGACTGTCACTGGTTGGTGGTGACTGTCACTGGTTGGTGGTGGTGACTGTCACTGGTTGGTGGTGGTGACTTGTCACTGGTTGGTGGTGGTGACTGTTACTGGTTGGTGGTGGTGACTGTCACTGGTTGGTGGTGGTGACTGTTACTGGTTGGTGGTGACTGTTACTGGTTGGTGGTGGTGACTGTCACTGGTTGGTGGTGGTGACTGTCACTGGTTGGTGGTGGTGACTTGTCACTGGTTGGTGGTGGTGACTGTTACTGGTTGGTGGTGGTGACTGTCACTGGTTGGTGGTGGTGACTGTTACTGGTTGGTGGTGACTGTCACTGGTTGGTGGTGGTGACTGTCACTGGTTGGTGGTGGTGACTGTCACTGGTTGGTGGTGGTGACTTGTCACTGGTTGGTGGTGGTGACTGTTACTGGTTGGTGGTGACTGTTACTGGTTGGTGGTGGTGACTGTCACTGGTTGGTGGTGACTGTCACTGGTTGTTGGTGGTGACTGTTACTGGTTGGTGGTGGTGACTGTCACTGGTTGGTGGTGGTGACTGTCACTGGTTGGTGGTGGTGACTGTCACTGGTTGGTGGTGGTGACTGTCACTGGTTGGTGGTGGTGACTTGTCACTGGTTGGTGGTGGTGACTGTTACTGGTTGGTGGTGGTGACTGTCACTGGTTGGTGGTGGTGACTGTTACTGGTTGGTGGTGACTGTCACTGGTTGGTGGTGGTGACTGTCACTGGTTGTTGGTGGTGACTGTCACTGGTTGGTGGTGGTGACTGTTACTGGTTGGTGGTGGTGACTGGTGGTGGTTGACACTGGTGACTGTCACTGGTTGGTGGTGGTGACTGTCACTGGTTGTTGGTGGTGACTGTTACTGGTTGGTGGTGGTGACTGTTACTGGTTGGTGGTGGTGACTGTCACTGGTTGGTGGTGGTGACTGTTACTGGTTGGTGGTGGTGACTGTCACTGGTTGTTGGTGGTGACTGTTACTGGTTGGTGGTGGTGACTGTCACTGGTTGGTGGTGGTGACTGTTACTGGTTGGTGGTGGTGACTGTCACTGGTTGGTGGTGGTGACTGTCACTGGTTGGTGGTGGTGACTGTTACTGGTTGGTGGTGGTGACTGTTACTGGTTGGTGGTGGTGACTGTCACTGGTTGGTGGTGGTGACTGTCACTGGTTGGTGGTGGTGACTGTCACTGGTTGGTGGTGACTGTCACTGGTTGGTGGTGGTGACTGTCACTGGTTGGTGGTGGTGACTGTTACTGGTTGGTGGTGACTGTCACTGGTTGTTGGTGGTGACTGTTACTGGTTGGTGGTGGTGACTGCTACTGGTTGGTGGTGGTGACTGTTACTGGTTGGTGGTGGTGACTGTCACTGGTTGGTGGTGGTGACTGTCACTGGTTGGTGGTGGTGACTGTCACTGGTTGGTGGTGGTGACTGTTACTGGTTGGTGGTGGTGACTGTTACTGGTTGGTGGTGGTGACTGTCACTGGTTGTTGGTGGTGACTGTCACTGGTTGGTGGTGGTGACTGTTACTGGTTGGTGGTGACTGTCACTGGTTGGTGGTGACTGTTACTGGTTGGTGGTGGTGACTGTTACTGGTTGGTGGTGGTGACTAGCTGGGGGTGTGACTGTATGGTTGGTGGTGACTGTTACTGGTTGGTGGTGATGTACTGGTTGGTGGTGGTGACTGTCACTGGTTGGTGGTGGTGACTGTCACTGGTTGTTGGTGGTGACTGTTACTGGTTGGTGGTGACTGTTACTGGTTGGTGGTGGTGACTGTTACTGGTTGGTGGTGACTGTTACTGGTTGGTGGTGGTGACTGTTACTGGTTGGTGGTGACTGTTACTGGTTGGTGGTGGTGACTGTTACTGGTTGGTGGTGACTGTCACTGGTTGGTGGTGGTGACTGTCACTGGTTGGTGGTGACTGTCACTGGTTGGTGGTGACTGTCACTGGTTGGTGGTGGTGACTGTCACTGGTTGGTGGTGACTGTCACTGGTTGGTGGTGGTGACTGTCACTGGTTGGTGGTGACTGTCACTGGTTGGTGGTGGTGACTGTCACTGGTTGGTGGTGACTGTCACTGGTTGGTGGTGGTGACTGTCACTGGTTGGTGGTGACTGTCACTGGTTGGTGGTGGTGACTGTCACTGGTTGGTGGTGACTGTTACTGGTTGGTGGTGGTGACTGTTACTGGTTGGTGGTGACTGTATGGTTGGTGGTGGTGACACTACTGCTTGGTGGTGACTGTACTGGTTGGTGGTGGTGACTGTTACTGGTTGTTGGTGGTGACTGTCACTGGTTGGTGGTGGTGACTGTCACTGGTTGGTGGTGGTGACTGTCACTGGTTGGTGGTGGTGACTGTTACTGGTTGTTGGTGGTGACTGTCACTGGTTGGTGGTGGTGACGGTCACTGGTTGGTGGTGGTGACTGTCACTGGTTGGTGGTGGTGACTGTCACTGGTTGGTGGTGGTGACTGTCACTGGTTGGTGGTGACTGTTACTGGTTGGTGGTGGTGACTGTTACTGGTTGGTGGTGGTGACTGTCACTGGTTGGTGGTGACTGTCACTGGTTGGTGGTGGTGACTGTCACTGGTTGGTGGTGGTGACTGTCACTGGTGTGGTGGTGACACTAGCTGTGGTGTCACTGGTTGGTGGTGACTGTCACTGGTTGGTGGTGGTGACTGTTACTGGTTGGTGGTGGTGACTGTCACTGGTTGGTGGTGGTGACTGTCACTGGTTGGTGGTGACTGTCACTGGTTGGTGGTGGTGACTGTCACTGGTTGTTGGTGGTGACTGTCACTGGTTGGTGGTGGTGACTGTCACTGGTTGGTGGTGACTGTCACTGGTTGGTGGTGGTGACTGTCACTGGTTGGTGGTGACTGTCACTGGTTGGTGGTGGTGACTGTCACTGGTTGTTGGTGGTGACTTGTCACTGGTTGGTGGTGGTGACTGTCACTGGTTGGTGGTGGTGACTGTCACTGGTTGGTGGTGGTGACTGTCACTGGTTGGTGGTGGTGACTGTCACTGGTTGGTGGTGGTGACTGTCACTGGTTGGTGGTGGTGACTGTCACTGGTTGGTAGTGACTGTCACTGGTTGATGTTGACGGTCGACTGGTCGTAATTATCAACCACACTCTTATCTACTTCATACACACTTATTCCATACTTTACACTCACTTATCCAAGTGATACACACTTAACTGCTGGAGACAATGTGCACACACTTGTTGCAAAGATTGCAGACACACTTAAAGACGGAACAGACGGTAAGGAGAGCCTGTGCAGACAGTATAGACAGAGACCCTGTAGACAGTCCTTGTAGCCAGCAGATTGGAACACTTTTTGTACAAGACGACACGCTGACATTCACATTAACTGAAGCAGACAGAAAATGGCTCTTGGGGATGGGAGATATTTATGTGAGCCGGCCACCAGATACTCGGGATGGACAGCAGGATGGTGGGATAGACGCAGGAGGATGGGGGGGGGGGCGAGGGAGGGATGGAAGGAGGGAGGAGTGGGAGGGAGACATCGAGTCAAATGGTACTCACAACCATTCCTGTCGTAGCTTTTGGGCTTCAGTCGTTACTTGCACGCTTCCCTAGATATGTGGCGCTCTGGGCCGGACAAGCGCACTGGGATGGCATGCTCCGGCGAGTGGGTTCGCATCCCTCCGTGTCTCTAGCGGCGGTTACAACCTTCACAACCGTGTGCTCGTTCAAGTCCTCGCTTTCCTGAGGTTACAACACCGTAACAACGTCTGCCATTATCAAATTAATCCAACACAAGGAGACCACGTGGCGGACCGTTACTTGACAACATATGAGTCTACCCGCCAGATATAACAACACTGGTCCCTCTGTCACACAATAACAAATGATTCAACACACATCTGACATTCTTATAAACACACGTGTAAGTGAATGTACCGCTGTCTCTGAGCTGATACATGGGCAACCTCGACGTGCACTTAACGCCGGCGTGCGCTCAACGCAAGCGTGCACTCAACGCAAGCGTGCACTCAACGCAGGCGTGCGCTCAACGCAGGCGTGCGCTCAACGCAAGCGTGCACTCAACGCAAGCGTGCACTCAACGCAAGCGTGCACTCAACGCAGGCGTGCACTCAACGCAAGGCGTGCACTCAACGCAAGCGTGCACTCAACGCAAGCGTGCGCTCAACGCAAGCGTGCACTCAACGCAAGCGTGCGCTCAACGCAGGCGTGCACTCAACGCAAGCGTGCACTCAACGCAAGCGTGCGCTCAACGCAAGCGTGCACTCAACGCAAGCGTGCGCTCAACGCAGGCGTGCACTCAACGCAAGCGTGCACTCAACGCAGGCGTGCGCTCAACGCAAGCGTGCACTCAACGCAAGCGTGCACTCAACGCAAGCGTGCGCTCAACGCAAGCGTGCACTCAACGCAAGCGTGCGCTCAACGCAAGCGTGCACTCAACGCAAGCGTGCACTCAACGCAGGCGTGCGCTCAACGCAAG
This sequence comes from Procambarus clarkii, assembly GCF_020424385.1. Taxonomy (NCBI): domain Eukaryota; kingdom Metazoa; phylum Arthropoda; class Malacostraca; order Decapoda; family Cambaridae; genus Procambarus; species Procambarus clarkii. The sequence goes on from NW_025558949.1 coordinate 17,554, forward strand.
CGTGCGCTCAACGCAAGCGTGCACTCAACGCAAGCGTGCACTCAACGCAGGCGTGCACTCAACGCAGGCGTGCACTCAACGCAGGCGTGCACTCAACGCAGGCGTGCGCTCAACGCAAGCGTGCACTCAACGCAAGCGTGCGCTCAACGCAAGCGTGCACTCAACGCAGGCGTGCACTCAACGCAAGCGTGCACTCAACGCAAGCGTGCGCTCAACGCAAGCGTGCACTCAACGCAGGCGTGCACTCAACGCAGGCGTGCACTCAACGCAGGCGTGCACTCAACGCAAGCGTGCACTCAACAGAGGGGGAGAGTAAAACAGTTATTTACATGCAACCCAGCGTCGTTTAAACTAATTATTCCCTTCAATATCCCACCGTTAACGGCCGTTAACAGAAAATCTACTCAGCGCCCTGGCTATGAACGCCGCGGAACAGCTGTCTCCGATTCCCGCCATTTTTCCGCGCCAAATCAGCTGACGGAATGTTGATAAACAAACTGACGCTCCAAAGATGGCTGCCAATGGCGCGCATTATAACTCCTACCTCTGATAAACTCAAACTAAATGATCTTGGGTCCAGGGTGTTCTAATTTGTACCACATTTTCTTATATGCCAACTTTTCAGATGCCAGGAAGTTCCGTTCGACCAAATAATAGATTCTTAAAGAACTGGGAAATCAAAGAACGAAATATGTTGGTTTTGGAGTGACTTGTTTTTTTCAGGTTTAAAGAAGTTGCCATGGAAACCCCAGCTTGAAGTTAGAGACAGTCGAACGTAGTAACTAAGAGAGAGAGAGAGAGAGAGAGAGAGAGAGAGAGAGAGAGAGAGAGAGAGAGAGAGAGAGAGAGAGAGAGAGAGAGAGAGTGGGGAGAGAGAAACATCAATTCCTTCTTTCACTCTTCATTCTCCTGCATACTCTTACCTTCCTCTCTCTCTCTCTCTCTCTCTCTCTCTCTCTCTCTCTCTCTCTCTCTCTCTCTCTCTCTCTCTCTCTCTCTCTTCCCTTGTCCTCATTGGTCTTTGCGTCTCTCCCCATTTCCCTTCCCCCACCTCTCCCCTTCTCTCTCAAAGCTCCAAGTACACTTCTGGCTGACCACCTGCGATTATGGTGTTCATAATTACACCCTTCAGCTCGCTACACTTTCACAACAACAAAGGTGACAGGGGCTCTTTGTGCTGGCAAGTGTGCAGAAAAATAGTTGTGGCCCGTGTTGTGTGTGTGTGTGTGTGTGTGTGTGTCTCTCTCTCTCTCTCTCTCTCTCTCTCTCTCTCTCTCTCTCTCTCTCTCTCTCTCTCTCTCTCTCTCTCTCTCTCTCTCTCTCTCTCTCTCTCTCCCCTCTCACTTGCCACTGTCCCCTTCAATCTGTGTTGTGTCCACCGTTTATGGCTCATAGATCCTTCTTCACCCTCCCCTATTTCCTCTCTTTATCGCTCTCTCCCCCACTCCCTCTTTCTTTATCACCCTCCCTCTCGTTATTTCACTCAATGTCTCTCCTACCTCGCACACCAAAAATTTTGGCCATGTTTATGTAAATACAAAAAATTCGCACCTCCAAAATAATGTTGTAAATCTGAGAGCATAAATGAAATACATGCACAAAATACATGTCCAAAATACATGCCCAAAATACATGGACAAAATACATGTCCAAAATACATGTCCAGAATACATCAGCCTAGAGAAAGCTGTAAAGACTGAAGCCTAACACGCATCAAAATGTTCCCAGGTAAATATGTACTGTTCCACGTGACCCCAAGCATGTGTAAACATGGAGGAACTGTTCCAGGTGACCCCAAGCATGTGTAAACATGGAGGAACTGTTCCAGGTGACCCCAAGCATGTGTAAACATGGAGGAACTGTTCCAGGTGACCCCAAGCATGTGTAAACATGGAGGAACTGTTCCAGGTGACCCCAAGCATGTGTAAACATGGAGGAACTTACACATTAGAAGGATTATATCTACCCCTGAACACTTCCCCCCTCGCTCTCTCTCATCTCTATACCACCAATATATACTCAGTATACTGCCAACATACCCCAGTACACCACCAACATACCTCAGTACACCACCAACATACCGCAGTACACCACCAACATACCTCAGTACACCACCAACATACCCCAGTACACCACCAACATACCTCAGTACACCACCAACATACCCCAGTACACCACCAACATACCCCAGTACACCACCAATATACCTCAGTATACCACCAACATACCCCAGTACACCACCAACATACCACAGTACACCACCAACATACCCCAGTACACCACCAACATACCTCAGTACACCACCAACATACCTCAGTACACCACCAACATACCACAGTACACCACCAACATACCCCAGTACACCACCAACATACCGCAGTACACCACCAACATACCCCAGTACACCACCAACATACCCCAGTACACCACCAACATACCACAGTTCACCACCAACATACCACAGTTCACCACCAACATACCACAGTACACCACCAACATACCGCAGTACACCACCAACATACCCCAGTACACCACCAACATACCACAGTACACCACCAACATACCGCAGTACACCACCAACATACCACAGTTCACCACCAACATACCACAGTTCACCACCAACATACCACAGTTCACCACCAACATACCCCCAGTATACCAACATACCCCAGTACACTAACATACCCCAGTACACCACCAACATACCCCAGTATACCAACATACCCCAGTACACTAACATACCACAGTACACCACCAACATACCACAGTACACCACCAACATACCCCAGTACACCACCAACATACCCCAGTATACCAACATACCCCAGTACACCACCAATATACCCCAGTATACCAACATACCCCAGTACACCACCAACATACCACAGTACACCACCAACATACCCCAGTACACCACCAACATACCCCAGTACACCACCAACATACTACAGTACACCACCAACATACCCCAGTACACCACCAACATACCCCAGTACACCACCAACATACTACAGTACACCACCAATATACCCCAGTATACCACCAACATACCACAGTACACCACCAACATACTACAGTACACCACCAACATACCCCAGTACACCACCAATATACCCCAGTATACCACCAACATACCACAGTACACCACCAACATACTACAGTACACCACCAACATACCACAGTACACCACCAATATACCCCAGTATACCACCAACATACCCCAGTACACCACCAACATCCTACAGTACACCACCAATATACCCCAGTATACCACCAACATACCACAGGACACCACCAACATACTACAGTACACCACCAACATACCCCAGTACACCACCAATATACCACAGTACACCACCAACATACTACAGTATACCACCAACATACCCCAGTACACCACAAACATACTACAGTATACCACCAACATACCACAGTACACCACCAACATACTACAGTACACCACCAACATACTACAGTACACCACCAACATACCACAGTACACCACCAACATACTACAGTATACCACCAACATACCCCAGTACACCACCAACATACTACAGTACACCACCAATATACCCCAGTATACCAACATACCCCAGTACACCACCAACATACCACAGTACACCACCAACATACCCCAGTATACTAACATACCCCAGTACACCACCAACATACCCCAGTACACCACCAACATACCCCAGTACACCACCAACATACCCCAGTACACCACCAACATACCACAGTATACCACCAACATACCCCAGTACACCACCAACATACCCCAGTACACCACCAACATACCCCAGTACACCACCAACATACCCCAGTACACCACCAACATACCCCAGTACACCACCAACATACCCCAGTACACCACCAATATACCCCAGTATACCAACATACCCCAGTACACCACCAACATACCACAGTACACCACCAACATACCCCAGTATACTAACATACCCCAGTACACCACCAACATACCCCAGTACACCACCAACATACCACAGTACACCACCAACATACCCCAGTACACCACCAACATACTACAGTACACCACCAATATACCCCAGTATACCAACATACCCCAGTACACCACCAACATACCACAGTACACCACCAACATACCCCAGTATACTAACATACCCCAGTACACCACCAACATACCCCAGTACACCACCAACATACCCTAGTACACCACCAACATACCCCAGTACACCACCAACATACCCCAGTACACCACCAACATACCACAGTACACCACCAACATACCCCAGTACACCACCAACATACCCCAGTACACCACCAACATACCCCAGTACACCACCAACATACCCCTGTACACCACCAACATACCCCAGTACACCACCAATATACCCCAGTATACCAACATACCCTAGTACACCACCAACATACCACAGTACACCACCAACATACCCCAGTATACTAAGATACCCCAGTACACCACCAACATACCCCAGTACACCACCAACATACCACAGTACACCACCAACATACCCCAGTACACCACCAACATACCCCAGTATACTAACAAACCCCAGTACACCACCAACATACCCCAGTATACCAATATACCCCAGTACAACACCAACATACCCCAGTACACCACCAACATACCACAGTACACCACCAACATACCCCAGTACACCACCAACATACCACAGTACACCACCAACATACCACAGTACACCATCAACATACCACAGTATACCAACATACCCCAGTATACCAACATACCCCAGTACACCACCAACATACTACAGTACACCACCAATATACCCCAGTATACCAACATACCCCAGTACACCACCAACATACCACAGTACACCACCAACATACCACAGTACACCACCAACATACCCCAGTACACCACCAACATCCCACAGTATACCACCAACATACCACAGTTCACCACCAACATACCCCAGTACACCACCAACATACCCCAGTATACCAACATACCCCAGTACACCACCAACATACCACAGTACACCACCAACATACCCCAGTACACCACCAACATACCCCAGTATACCAACATACCCCAGTACACTAACATACCCCAGTACACCACCAACATACTACAGTACACCACCAATATACCCCAGTATACCAACATACCCCAGTACACCACCAACATACCACAGTACACCACCAACATACCACAGTACACCACCAACATACCCCAGTACACCACCAACATCCCACAGTATACCACCAACATACCACAGTTCACCTCCAACATACCCCAGTACACCACCAACATACCCCAGTATACCAACATACCCCAGTACACCACCAACATACCACAGTACACCACCAACATACCCCAGTACACCACCAACATACCCCAGTATACCAACATACCCCAGTACACTAACATACCCCAGTACACCACCAACATACCACAGTACACCACCAACATTCCACAGTACACCATCAACATACCACAGTATACCAACATACCCCAGTATACCAACATACCCCAGTACACCACCAACATACTACAGTACACCACCAATATACCCCAGTATACCAACATACCCCAGTACACCACCAACATACCACAGTTCACCACCAACATACCCCAGTACACCACCAACATACCCCAGTACACCACCAACATACCCAAGTACACCAACATACCCCAGTACACCACCAACATACCCCAGTATACCACCAACATACCCCAGTACACCACCAACATACCCCAGTATACCACCAACATACACCAGTACACCACCAACATACCCCAGTACACCACCAACATACACCAGTACACCACCAACATACCCCAGTACACCACCAACATACCCCAGTACACCACCAACATACACCAGTACACCACCAACATACCCCAGTACACCACCAACATACACCAGTACACCACCAACATACCCCAGTACACCACCAACATACCCCAGTATACCACCAACATACCCCAGTACACCACCAACATACCCCAGTACACCACTAACATACCCCAGTATACCAACATACCCCAGTACACCACCAACATACCCCAGTACACCACCAACATACACCAGTACACCAACATACACCAGTATACCACCAACATACACCAGTACACCACCAACATACACCAGTATACCACCAACATACCCCAGTACACCACCAACATACCCCAGTACACCACCAACATACACCAGTACACCACCAACATACCCCAGTACACCACCAACATACACCAGTACACCACCAACATACCCCAGTACACCACCAACATACCCCAGTACACCACCAACATACCCCAGTACACCACCAACATACCCCAGTACACCACCAACATACCCCAGTACACCACCAACATACCCCAGTACACCACCAACATACCCCAGTATACCACCAACATACCCCAGTACACCACCAACATACCCCAGTACACCACCAACATACCCCAGTACACCACCAACATACCCCAGTACACCATCAACATACCCCAGTACACCACCAACATACCCCAGTACACCACCAACATACCCCAGTACACCACCAACATACCCCAGTACACCACTCACACACAGGCCAGAGTAGAGAACATAACCAGCCAACATGGTGATCAGAGCCCACACCTTCCCCCCCCCCCTCCAGCCATCATAGCCGCCCTGCAGGGGGGGGGGCCAGGGTGATTACTATTGTGGGGTCGTTTAAAAGGGGAAAGAGGGTGGGGTTAGTTAGCAGGAAAGGCTAAGGGAGCTGAACCTCACGTTCCTAAAAAAATCAGAAGAGTAAGGGGAGACATGATAACCACCTGCAAAATTCTCAGGGAAATTTACATGGTGGTCAAGCTTTAACACGGGAGGAACACGAACAAGGGGACTCAGGTGTTAACTTAGTACCCACATGAGCCACAGAGATATTAGTGTTACGGCCCTCTCGGGACGCAACGGGGTTCTTACTCTGATGTTGTTAGAGTTATATCCGACCCCAAGCCAGTAGTGGCTTTCAAGGAATGAGATCCGTGACGCAATAAACTTAACAGGGGAAGGGAAAGAAAGTTAAGAACTTAAGACTACAATTTTCACCATCACCAAATAAATAATATATAAAATAGTGCACAGGGGGAGGGGTATTAACACTGTACAAGGGAATTGTCTTCGTACTGAAGAATCGCACAATCGTCTTCTCCTGAAGACTCTGGTTAAACTCTCTCGGTGCTGAGTCCTCGGTGCTTTCGTGGCCCCACAACGAATCCTCTGAGAAGTTGAGCCTACCCTGGCCACAGGTCAGCCAAAACACAGGTCCACTGGGGGCACCGCCGTGGAGGCCGTCAACCACACGTCCAGCTGGTCTGCTGGCAGGTTCCGGATCAGCAAGGCTGGTCAGGCCACTCCACGAACGATATAAGGGGAACGCCCTAGACAGGAGCCTTGTGTGACACCACAAATCACTCTCCTGTCTTCAATACCCCAGTGGATGATCGTCTCCTACAGTCGGTCCCGGGTAATCCTTCTACTGCCACTCCACTGGCAGGGTAACACCACAGTGTTCTTCCGGGGGGACGACTTCACAGCTGCTGCAGCAAAGCACAAGGTATGGAGACGGCTGCCTTGGGTAGACTGACTCAACTTCCATCACAGCAGTCCCAGGTCGACTCTGTAAGCAGACACGTCATCAATAACTGGGACACACTAAGGCACCTCACTTACAGGCTCAGACACAAACGCCCACCTATCCACTCCATAGATGGCGCTGGTGTCTGAGCACCACCTCACCAGAGGTCAAAGGCGGCGGTGTTGAGTGCTGAATGGAACTGGTAACTGGCCCTCGTAGCTAGTACACGTCGTCCCCACCAGGTGTCGTCGTCCTTTTGGAGGGGGTTTCGGGAGCTGACCCACAGATGGCGCGGTCGTCACTGCTCCGGGCTCGGACGCTGGATCCGGGTTCGTAACAATTAGAAAGAATTGTTTTAGTGTCAGAGTGGTTGACAAATGGAATGCATTAGGAAGTGATGTGGTGGAGGCTGACTCCATACACAGTTTCAAGTGTAGATATGATAGAGCCCAGTAGGCTCAGGAACCTGTACACCTGTTGATTGACAGTTGAGAGGCGGGACCAAAGAGCCACAGCTCAACCCCCGCAAGCACAACTAGGTGAGTACAACTAGGTGTGTACACACACACACACACACACACACACACACACACACACACACACACACACACACACACACACACACACACACACACACACACACACACACACACACACACACACACACACACACACACACACACACACACACACACACACACACACACACACGCACACACGCACACACACACACGCACACACACACAATAGGATCTCTCAAAGATTTTGATGAAAATCAAACGTGGTCAATGGCAAAATCAGTGAAGTGTGGCAGTTTAGCCGCTGACAACCCTAAGGCCTGTGTGTGTGGTGTACCACGCACCTGGACGGTCCAGTACCACCAAGTCCAGTACCACCACGTCCAGTACCACCAGGTCCAGTACCACCAGGTCCAGTACCACCACGTCCAGTACCACCACGTCCAGTACCACCAGGTCCAGTACCACCACGTCCAGTACCACCACGTCCAGTACCACCACGTCCAGTACCACCAGGTCCAGTACCACCACGTCCAGTACCACCACGTCCAGTACCACCAGGTCCAGTACCACCAGGTCCAGTACCACCACGTCCAGTACCACCACGTCCAGTACCACCAGGTCCAGTATCACCACGTCCAGTACCACCACGTCCAGTACCACCAGGTCCAGTACCACCACGTCCAGTACCACCAGGTCCAGTACCACCAGGTCCAGTACCACCAGGTCCAGTACCACCACGTCCAATACCACCACGTCCAGTACCACCAAGTCCAGTACCACCAGGTCCAGTACCACCAAGTCCAGTACCACCCAGTCCTGTACCATCCAGTCCAGTACCACCAAGTCCAGTACCACCCAGTCCAGTACCACAAAGTCCAGTACCACCAGGTCCAGTACCACCAGGTCCAAGACCACCAAGTCCAGTACCACCAGGTCCAGTACCACCAAGTCCAGTACCACCAGGTCCAGTACCACCAAGTCCAGTACCACCAGGTCCAGTACCACCAAGTCCAGTACCACCAAGTCCTGTACCATCTAGTCCAGTACCACCAAGTCCAAGACCATAAATTCCAGTACCACCGAGTCCAGTACCACCAAGTCCAGTACCACCCAGTCCAGTACCACCCAGTCCAGTACCACCAAGTCCAGTACCACCAAGTCCAGTAGGACCAAGTCCAGTACCACCCAGTCCAGTACCACCTAGTCCAGTACCACCAAGTCCAGTACCACCAAGTCCAGTACCACCAAGTCCAGTAGCACCCAGTCCAGTACCACCCAGTCCAGTACCACTCAGTCCAGTACCACCAAGTCCAGTAGCACCCAGTCCAGTACCACCAAGTCCAGTACCACCAAGTCCAGTACCACTCAGTCCAGTACCACCCAGTCCAGTACCACCCAGTCCAGTACCACCAAGTCCAGGACCACCAAGTCCAGTACCACTCAGTCCAGTACCACCAATTCCAGTACCACCAGGTCCAGTACCACCAAGTCCAGTACCACTCAGTCCAGTACCACCAATTCCAGTACCACCAGGTCCAGTACCACCAAGTCCAGTACCACCAAATCCAGGACCACCAAATCCAGTACCACCCAGTCCAGTAGGACCAAGTCCAGTACCACCAAGTCCAGGACCATCAAATCCACTACCACCAAGTCCAGTAGGAGCAAGTCCAGCAGCAGGCCAGAGAGAAGAGGCCCGTGTGCAGCAAGGGCCCGGCGCCGTGTCACAGAGCACGCTGTCGTTCTCAGCAGTTGTGAAGCCCTCTACAGTGTATGGTGGAGCCACTCCTCCTACCCTGGGGTATATTGAACTGTATCGCGGAGTGATGCAGAGGCAGCCCGCGGCTCCGGCGGCCAGAGATGTGAAGATCTCCACTCTCTTGTACGGTGTGGGGGGAGGGGGGAGAGGGGGGTAGAGGGGGAGGAGAGAGAGAGAGAGAGAGAGAGAGAGAGAGAGAGAGAGAGAGAGAGAGAGAGAGAGAGAGAGAGAGAGAGAGAGAGAGGGAGAGGGGGAGGAGAGAGAGAGAGAGAGAGAGAGAGAGAGAGAGAGAGAGAGAGAGAGAGAGAGAGAGAGAGAGAGAGAGAGAGACAGAGAGAGACAGAGACAGAGACAGAGAGTGAGAATGTGTGAGAGTGAGAATGTGTGAGTGAGAGTGAGAATGTGTGAGTGAGAGTGAGTGAGTGAGTCTCATAGATGACACACTCTACGGGGTCCTATGCTTGACACAGCTGCTGTCAAAATAACACACCTGACAGCCTGCATGACAAACACCTGTCATAATAACACACCTGACAGTCTGCATGACAAACACCTGTCAAAATAACACACCTGACAGTCTGCATGACAAACACCTGTCATAATAACACACCTGACAGTCTGCATGACAAACACCTGCCATAATATAAACACCTGACAGTCTGCATGACAAACACCTGCCATAATATAAACACCTGACAGTCTGCATGACAAACACCTGCCATAATATAAACACACACCAACTACACAGGTGCTTCGCATCACCATTTTATAAATATTGACCTAAACCTAACTCGCTATAAAATATAAAGTATAATTAGTTACGACCTGATTACCGGCCCCTGCCCGACCACCACGCTGGGAATGTGTCCAGTATATGGTATAGGGTCCCAGGGGGCACCCCTCCATTCAGTATATGGTGTAGGGCCCCAGGGGGCACCTCCCCCCTTCAGTATATGGTATTGGGTCCCCAGGGGGCACCTCCCCCCTTCAGTATATGGTATTGGGTCCCCAGGGGGCACCTCCCCCCTTCAGTATATGGTATTGGGTCCCCAGGGGGCACCTCCCCCCTTCAGTATATGGTATTGGGTCCCCAGGGGGCACCTCCCCCCTTCAGTATATGGTATTGGGTCCCCAGGGGGCACCTCCCCCCTTCAGTATATGGTATTGGGTCCCCAGGGGGCACCTCCCCCCTTCAGTATATGGTATTGGGTCCCCAGGGGGCACCTCCCCCCTTCAGTATATGGTATTGAGTCCCCAGGGGGCACCTCCCCCTTCAGTATATGGTATTGGGTCCCCAGGGGGCACCTCAGTATATGGTATTGGGTCCCCAGGGGGCACCCCCCCTTCAGTATATGGTATTGGGTCCCCAGGGGGCACCTCCCCCCTTCAGTATATGGTATTGAGTCCCCAGGGGGCACCTCCCCCCTTCAGTATATGGTATTGGGTCCCCAGGGGGCACCTCCCCCCTTCAGTATATGGTATTGAGTCCCCAGGGGGCACCTCCCCCCTTCAGTATATGGTATTGGGTCCCCAGGGGGCACCTCCCCCCTTCAGTATATGGTATTGGGTCCCCAGGGGGCACCTCCCCCCTTCAGTATATGGTATTGGGTCCCCAGGGGGCACCTCCCCCCTTCAGTATATGAGTCCCCAGGGGGCACCTCCCCCCTTCAGTATATGGTATTGGGTCCCCAGGGGGCACCTCCCCCCTTCAGTATATGGTATTGGGTCCCCAGGGGGCACCTCCCCCCTTCAGTATATGGTATTGGGTCCCCAGGGGGCACCTCCCCCCTTCAGTATATGGTATAGGCTCCCTGGGGGGCACCCCCCCCCCCAACACCCCTCACAACCCACCCTAATTTAAGCTATCTTTGCCTTGCATAACCTAAACATAGTCTATCCTATCCCGACCTATCCTGACATAACCTAACCTGCTCAGATCTGACCTAACCTCACCACACCTCCCCGAACCTAACCTAACCTTAGCTCTGCCTGGCATAGTTGACAGATTCTAGCATGGATTGACCAGTTGATTGACAGTTGAGAGGCGGGACCAAAGAGCCAAAGCTCAACCCCCGCAAGCACAATTAGGTGAGTACAATTAGGTGGGTGAGTACCTAACAGGAAGGAGCCAGAGGGTAATGGTAAGGGGCGAGAAGTCGGACTGGCGAACAATAACAAGTGGAGTACCACAAGGATCGGTGCTGGGACCAATTCTATTTCTTGTATATGTTAACGACATGTTTACAGGCGTAGAGTCCTACATGTCGATGTTTGCGGATGACGCAAAGTTGATGAGAAGAGTTGTGACAGATGAGGATTGCAGGATCCTCCAAGAGGACCTGAACAGGTTGCAGAGATGGTCAGAGAAATGGCTACTGGAATTAAACACGAACAAATGTAAAGTTATGGAAATGGGACTAGGAGATAGGAGACCAAAGGGACAGTACACAATGAAGGGGGAACAGCCTACCTGTGACGACGCGTGAAAGAGACCTGGGGGTGGACGTAACACCTAATCTATCTCCTGAGGCACATATAAATAGGATAACGACAGCAGCGTACTCTACACTGGCAAAAGTTAGAACATCATTCAAAAACCTAAGTAAGGAGGCATTTAGGGCGCTTTACACTGCCTACGTGAGGCCAGTCTTAGAGTATGCCGCCCCATCATGGAGTCCCCATCTGAAGAAGCATATAATGAAACTGGGAAAGGTTCAGAGGTTTGCAACGAGACTCGTCCCCGAGCTACGAGGGATGGGGTATGAGGAGCGCCTGCGGGAGCTGTGCCTTACGACACTGGAAAGAAGAAAGGAGAGGGGGACATGATAGGAACGTATAAAATACTCAGGAGAATTAACAGAGTGGAAATAGATGAAATGTTCACACGGAATAGTAACAGAACGAGGGGACATGGGTGGAAACTGGAAACTCAGATGAGTCACAGAGATGTTAGGAAGTTTTCTTTTAGCGTGAGAGTAGTGGGAAAATGGAATGCACTTCAGGAACAGGTTGTGGAAGCAAATACTATTCATAATTTTAAAACTAGGTATGATAGGGAAATGGGACCACACACACACACACACACACACACACACACACACACACACACACACACACACACACACCAGGACCCCCAGTACCTCCCCAACCACTAAAGTCGGCCGCACTCTTCTCAGCGACTTTGCATAATTTGGACTCGGAATAAAGGAAAGTTTTGGGTAATCTTTAGTTGGAGGGAAAATGGTGTGAAGTGAGTGATGGACCCCAGATGGGGGGGGGGTTGGGGTAAGGAAAATGGGAGGATGGAGGGAGACCAAATTAGTGATTAAGTCTATGGAAGGTGGTATGGGTAAGAGTAGGTAAGGAAATAGGGTAAGGTAAGGCCCCGAGGTCAAGCGTGGCCTCGGGCCGGGCTTGGGGAGTAGAAGAACTCCCAGAACCCCATCAAGCAGGGCATGAAGGAGAAGTATTGTACTGTACACCACCACGATCATGTCTTATAATATCTCTTATCTTGAATCACAGAACATCTTGACCGCCCAACACCATCTCAAGAACGACAAAGGAGGCTAAGTAGGGAAATAGAAATGAATGAACTAATTCCAGGAGAGGCAGAGAGAGCAAAAGGCCATCGGGGGAAAAAATGAGAAATCAGAAATATTGTTTCTCCTGTTCAAAATTTAGAACAAAGTCTCCCTGTGGTATTGGGCCCTTGCCAAAGAAAGACGGAACATTCATAGATGACAACAAAGAAATGAGTGAAATATCAATACGATTCCGTTTTCATTGAGTTGTTTAGCACACTGAAGATTGATAACCCGCACGTATTAGTCATCAATGTAATATTAACATCAATTCATATATCAAATGTCACCCTAACCCCACTGGATTTTGAAGTAGCCATAGACAGTATGCCTATGCACTCTACACCAGGCCATGTTTCCTGGACCTCTATATTCATCAAGAACTGTTAACAAACACTATTACAGGCCCTAGACAAGGAGACGGAGCTTAGATGCTGGTACCTGGATGATACCTGGTTGATGGGGTTCTGGGAGTTCTTCTACTCCCCAAACCCGGCTCGAGGCCAGGCTTGACTTGTGAGAGTTTGGTCCACCAGGCTGTTGCTTGGAGCGGCCCGCAGGCCCATAAACCCACCACAGCCTGGTTGGTCCGGCACTCCTTGAAAAAAACAAAAAACTATCTACTTCTCTCTTGAAGATGTCCACGGTTGTTCCGGCAATATTTCTTATACTCGCTGGCGTTATCCCTGACATACTAAAAACAGCAGAATCAGCACCACTCCATGAAGGAGGAAATTAGGCAGAGGCAAAAAACTATAGACCGATAGCACTAACATCTTAAATCATAAAAGTCTTTGAGAGAGTGCTAAGAAGTAAGATCACAAAATACATGGAATCACAGCAACTCCATAACCCCGGACAACATGGTTTCAGAACAGGGCGCTCTTGCCTGTCGCAGTTGCTGGACCACTATGATATGGCATTAGATGCTATGGAAGACAAACAAAACGCTGATGTAATTTACACACAGGGGGCCTTGCGGCTGAGTGGACAGCGCTCTGGGGTCGTAGTCCTAAGGGCCCGGGTTCGATCCCCAGCAGAAGCAGAACAAAATGGACAGATGTTTCTTTCACCATGTTGCCTCTGTTCACCTAGCAATAAGTAGGTAACTGGGAGTTAGGCAGCTGCTACGGGCTGCTTCCTGGGGGATGTATGTGTGTGTGTGTGTGCAGCCTGTGTGTGTGTGTGTACTCACCTAGTTGTGCTTGCGGGGGTTGAGCTCTGGCTCTTTGGTCCCGCCTCTCAACTGTCAATCAACTGGTGTACAGGTTCCTGAGCCTACTGGGCTCTATCATATCTACACTTGAAACTGTGTATGGAGTCAGCCTCCACCACATCACTGCCTAATGCATTCCACCTGTTAACTGCTCTACTGTTAACTACCCAGCGAGACTCCACCGGTGACGTCTCGTCAATCTGAGGCCTCGCCCCTCACAGTGACTCGTGTTGAAAATTGTCCCCACAAAATATTGTCCCCCACAAAATATTGTCCCCCACAAAATATTGTCCCCCACAAAATATTGTCCCCACAAAATATTGTCCACCACATAATATTGTCCCCACATAATATTGTCCCCACATAATATTGTCCCCCACATAATATTGTCCCCACATAATATTGTCCCCACAAAATATTGTCCCCACAAAATATTGTCCCCCACAAAATATTGTCCCCACAAAATATTGTCCCCACAAAATATTGTCCCCACAAAATATTGTCCCCACAAAATATTGCCCCCACATAATATTGTCCCCACCAAATACTGTCCCCACATAATATTGTCCCCCACCAAATACTGCCCCCACATAATATTGTCCCCCACCAAATATTGTCCCCACCAAATACTGCCCCACATAATATTGTCCCCACCAAATACTGCCCCCACATAATATTGTCCCCACCAAATACTGCCCCCACATAATATTGTCCCCACCAAATACTGCCCCCACATAATATTGTCCCCACCAAATACTGCCCCCACATAATATTGTCCCCACCAAATACTGCCCCCACATAATATTGTCCCCCACCAAATACTGCCCCCACATAATATTGTCCCCCACCAAATATTGTCCCCACCAAATACTGCCCCCACATAATATTGTCCCCCACCAAATACTGCCCCCACATAATATTGTCCCCACCAAATACTGCCCCCACATAATATTGTCCCCCACATAATATTGTCCCCACCAAATACTGCCCCCACATAATATTGTCCCCACCAAATACTGCCCCCACATAATATTGTCTCCACCAAATACTGCCCCCACATAATATTGTCCCCACCAAATACTGCCCCCACATAATATTGTCCCCACCAAATACTGCCCCCACATAATATTGTCCCCACCAAATACTGCCCCCACATAATATTGTCCCCACCAAATACTGCCCCCACATAATATTGTCCCCACAAATAATATTGTCCCCCACATAATATTGTCCCCCACCAAATATTGTCCCCACCAAATACTGCCCCCACATAATATTGTCCCCACCAAATCCCCACCAAATACTGCCCCCACATAATATTGTCCCCACCAAATACTGCCCCCACATAATATTGTCCCCACCAAATACTGCCCCCACATAATATTGTCCCCCACCAAATACTGCCCCCACATAATATTGTCCCCCACCAAATATTGTCCCCACCAAATACTGCCCCCACATAATATTGTCCCCACCAAATACTGCCCCCACATAATATTGTCCCCACCAAATACTGCCCCCACATAATATTGTCCCCACCAAATACTGCCCCCACATAATATTGTCCCCACCAAATACTGCCCCCACATAATATTGTCCCCACTAAATACTGCCCCCACATAATATTGTCCCCCACCAAATATTGTCCCCACCAAATACTGCCCCCACATAATATTGTCCCCACCAAATACTGCCCCCACATAATATTGTCCCCACCAAATACTGCCCCCACATAATATTGTCCCCACCAAATACTGCCCCCACATAATATTGTCCCCCACCAAATACTGCCCCCACATAATATTGTCCCCCACCAAATATTGTCCCCACCAAATACTGCCCCCACATAATATTGTCCCCACCAAATACTGCCCCCACATAATATTGTCCCCCACATAATATTGTCCCCACCAAATACTGCCCCCACATAATATTGTCCCCCACCAAATATTGTCCCCACCAAATACTGCCCCCACCAAATATTGTCCCCACCAAATACTGCCCCCACATAATATTGTCCCCCACCAAATATTGTCCCCACCAAATACTGCCCCCACATAATATTGTCCCCACCAAATACTGCCCCCACATAATATTGTCCCCCACATAATATTGTCCCCACCAAATACTGCCCCCACATAATATTGTCCCCCACATAATATTGTCCCCACCAAATACTGCCCCCACCAAATATTGTCCCCACCAAATACTGCCCCCACATAATATTGTCCCCCACCAAATACTGCCCCCACATAATATTGTCCCCCACCAAATACTGCCCCCACATAATATTGTCCCCCGCCAAATATTGTCCCCACCAAATATTGTTGACCATCTCTCTAACACTTTGATAAGTGACAGTTAAGTCTAACTTAATTATTTATGTCCAATTCGCCTAACTGGACGGTAGAGCGACGGTCTCGCGTCATGCAGGTCGGCGTTCAATCCCCGACCGTCCAAGTGGTTGGGCACCATTCCTTCCCCCCGTCCCATCCCAAATCCTTATCCTGACCCCTTCCCAGTGCTATATAGTCGTAATGGCTTGGTACTTTCCCCTGATGGCCCCACAAGGGTAAGACTTCAGGCGCATGCGCCCCACACGACCCAACCGTCACTTGTTAGTCCTAACTACCCTTCACAGTTTACCCAAGTGTGGTTACCCAAGTGTGGTTAGCTAAGTGTGGTTACCTTAGTGTGGTTAGCTAAGTGTGGTTACCTTAGTGTGGTTACCTTAGTGTGGTTACCTTAGTGTGGTTACCTAAGTGTGGTTACCCAAGTGTGGTTACCCAAGTGTGGTTACCCAAGTGTGGTTACCTTAGTGTGGTTACCCAAGTGTGGTTACCCAAGTGTGGTTACCCAAGTGTGGTTACCCAAGTGTGGTTACCTTAGTGTGGTTACCCAAGTGTGGTTACCCAAGTGTGGTTACCTAAGTGTGGTTACCCAAGTGTGGTTACCCAAGTGTGGTTACCTTAGTGTGGTTACCCAAGTGTGGTTACCTTAGTGTGGTTACCTTAGTGTGGTTACCTAAGTGTGGTTACCCAAGTGTGGTTACCTAAGTGTGGTTACCTTAGTGTGGTTACCCAAGTGTGGTTAGCTAAGTGTGGTTACCTAAGTGTGGTTACCCAAGTGTGGTTACCCAAGTGTGGTTACCTAAGTGTGGTTACCTAAGTGTGGTTACCCAAGTGTGGTTACCTAAGTGTGGTTACCCAAGTGTGGTTACCCAAGTGTGGTTACCTAAGTGTAGTTACCTAAGTGTAGTTACCTAAGTGTGGTTACCCAAGTGTGGTTACCTAAGTGTGGTTACCCAAGTGTGGTTACCCAAGTGTGGTTACCTAAGTGTAGTTACCTAAGTGTGGTTACCCAAGTGTGGTTACCTAAGTGTAGTTACCTAAATGTGGTTACCCAAGTGTGGTTACCCAAGTGTGGTTACCTAAGTGTAGTTACCTAAATGTGGTTACCCAAGTGTGGTTACCCAAGTGTGGTTACCTAAGTGTAGTTACCTAAATGTGGTTACCCAAGTGTGGTTACCTAAGTGTGGTTACCTAAGTGTAGTTACCTAAGTGTAGTTACCTAAGTGTGGTTACCTAAGTGTAGTTACCCAAGTGTGGTTACCCAAGTGTGGTTACCTAAGTGTAGTTACCTAAATGTGGTTACCCAAGTGTGGTTACCTAAGTGTGGTTACCCAAGTGTGGTTACCCAAGTGTGGTTACCCAAGTGTGGTTACCTAAGTGTGGTTACCCAAGTGTGGTTACCCAAGTGTGGTTACCTAAGTGAGGTTACCCAAGTGTGGTTACCCAAGTGTGGTTAGCTAAGTGTGGTTACCTTAGTGTGGTTACCTAAGTGTGGTTACCTTAGTGTGGTTACCTTAGTGTGGTTACCTTAGTGTGGTTACCCAAGTGTGGTTACCTAAGTGTGGTTACCTAAGTGTGGTTACCCAAGTGTGGTTACCCAAGTGTGGTTAGCTAAGTGTAGTTACCCAAGTGTGGTTACCCAAGTGTGGTTAGCTAAGTGTAGTTACCCAAGTGTGGTTACCCAAGTGTGGTTACCCAAGTGTGGTTACCCAAGTGTGGTTAGCTAAGTGTGGTTACCTAAGTGTGGTTACCTAAGTGTGGTTACCTAAGTGTGGTTACCCAAGTGTGGTTAGCTAAGTGTAGTTACCCAAGTGTGGTTACCCAAGTGTGGTTAGCTAAGTGTAGTTACCCAAGTGTGGTTACCCAAGTGTGGTTACCCAAGTGTGGTTAGCTAAGTGTGGTTACCTAAGTGTGGTTACCTAAGTGTGGTTACCTAAGTGTGGTTACCCAAGTGTGGTTAGCTAAGTGTAGTTACCCAAGTGTGGTTACCCAAGTGTGGTTAGCTAAGTGTAGTTACCCAAGTGTGGTTACCCAAGTGTGGTTACCCAAGTGTGGTTACCCAAGTGTGGTTACCTTAGTGTGGTTACCCAAGTGTGGTTACCCAAGTGTGGTTACCTTAGTGTGGTTACCCAAGTGTGGTTACCTTAGTGTGGTTACCCAAGTGTGGTTACCTTAGTGTGGTTACCTAAGTGTGGTTACCTTAGTGTAGTTACAGGATGAGAGCTACGCTCGTGGTGTCCTGTCTTCCCAGCACTCTTTGTCATATAACGCTTTGAAACTACTGACGGTCTTGGCCTCCACCACCTTCTCACTTGTTCCAACCGTCTACCACTGTGTGACAGACAACATGCCCATTGTTGGGGGCACCCTTAGCTCTCTTACCTTCAATATATACCCTCGTGTTCTTCACGTTCATGTTTTCACTCTGTCAGTTCTGTTGATTCCTGTTACTATTTTCCATGTCGTGATCATGTCCCCTTTTTTGCCTTCTATCTTCCAGCTTTTGGCATATTTAGGACCTCTAGCCTCTCCTCGTAGCTCTTATCCTTCAGTTCCGGAAGACATTTAGTTGTACAGTATATCTTTGCACCTTTTCCAGTTTTTTATTTGCTTCTTGAGATATTGGCACCATACAACTGCTGCATATTTCAATTTTGGTCTCACGAAGGTCCTGAACAATTTCTTTGATATTTATCTCTCCGTGAATTTAAAAGCGACTGTGACGTTAGGAAGTGTAGAATAGGGAGTGTGTGTACTCGTCTAGTTGAGCTTGCGGGGGTTGAGCTCTGGCTCTTTGGTCCCGCCTCTCAACTGTCAATCAACTCATGTACAGGTTCCTGAGCCTACTGGGCTCTATCATATCTACACTTGAAGCTGTATATGTGCGTGTGTGTGCGTGTGCGTGTGTGTACGAGCGTGT
>NW_025558949.1:40000-50000 GCF_020424385.1 Procambarus clarkii
CTGCAACACTACAGGTGTGTGAGTCACATCCTGCAACACTACAGGTGTGTGAGTCACATCCTGCAACACTACAGGTGTGTGAGTCACATCCTGCAACACTACAGGTGTGTGAGCCAAACTATGCAACACTACAGGTTTGTGAGTCAAACTCTGCAACACTACAGGTGTGTGAGTCAAACTCTGCAACACTACAGGTGTGTGAGCCAAACTCTGCAACACTACAGGTGTGTGAGTCAAACTCTGCAACACTACAGATGTGTGAGTCAAACTCTGCAACACTACAGGTGTGTGAGTCAATTAAACTATGCAACACTACAGGTGTGTGAGTCAAACTATGCAACACTACAGGTGTGTGAGTCAAACTATGCAACACTACAGGTGTGTGAGTTAAACTATGCAACACTACAGGTGTGTGAGCCAAACTATGCAACACTACAGGTGTGTGAGTCACACCCTGCAACACTACAGGTGTGTGAGTCACACCCTGCAACACTACAGGTGTGTGAGTCACACCCTGCAACACTACAGGTGTGTGAGTCACACCCTGCAACACTACAGGTGTGTGAGTCAAACCCTGCAACACTACAGGTGTGTGAGTCAAACTCTGCAACACTACAGGTGTGTGAGTCAAGCTATGCAACACTACAGGTGTGTGAGTCAAACCCTGCATCACTACAGGTGTGTGTGTCAAACCCTGCAACACTTCAGGTGTGTGAGTCAAACCCTGCAACACTACAGGTGTGTGAGTCACACCCTGCAACACTACAGGTGTGTGAGTCAAACTCTGCAACACTACAGGTGTGTGAGTCAAACTCTGCAACACTACAGGTGTGTGAGTCAAACCCTGCAACACTACAGGTGTGTGAGTCAAACTATGCGACACTACAGGTGTGTGAGTCAAACTCTGCAACACTACAGGTGTGTGAGTCAAACTATGCAACACTACAGGTGTGTGAGTCAAACTCTGCAACACTACAGGTGTGTGAGTCAAACTATGCAACACTACAGGTGTGTGTGTCAAACTATGCCACACTACAGGTGTGTGAGTCAAACTATGCCACACTACAGGTGTGTTAAGGTCTCACCCTCACCCATTATGTTAAGGTCTTACACCCTCACCCATTATGTTAAGGTGTAACACTGTAAAGTGTTTGGTTTAGTTTAATACATACATAGAGTACATGAGTCACAGACAAGGATCTGAGAGGCGCCAGTTGTCTGCCTGAGATCTCACACCTCTAAGCGTTAATGACCCAAAGTGACCTGAGGTCAGATCATGCGAATTTCACCTTGCTTCTACTAATCTCTTAGTTGGAGCCGGGTAGCCTTCAAACATGCCGACGTTTAAGGAGTGGCTTGGTAGAGTGCCGGAGGCTATCTACTTGTGGGCGGAGTTAGCTACTAGGTTCCCCAATATAAACTCGGAGAGCTATCCAGCAAGGTAGGATTAAATCAAGAGAACAGCAGACGAGCAGAGCAGAGGAGACGGCCCTAGCAGGGAGGCTGTCGGCCGGCAGGGCGGGAGTCTCTGTCAACTACAGACCCCCCCCCCCTCTCTATTCAACTTAGACTCAGTCCTCGGTGAGTGAACATTAAGGTGACTTGTCGTGTTTTAGAAGTGTTGTGTGACGATCAGGGGCAGTCAATTGTAGTGTTCTCAGATTCTTGGAGGATGACTCACTTTGCATATTAAACTTTAACATTTTAATTGGATTGCTTAAGTTATGATATTTATCATGAAAAATATAATTGTTGAATTTATTATTTAAATGGTCTTTCACTGTGTCCCTAGAGTTGAGTTGAGGTGAGAAAGCCTCGGGGATTATTGGTTCCCTGATTTTAATGAGTACATGGCACAGAGGGAACATACTAATAATGAACTCATGATAACATCTTTTGAGAATTTTGTGATACAGGCAAGTTCCATTCCTTGTCTTGTATGTAATGATCATGAATGGATGGTGGCAGCATTTCGTCTTCTACTATCTACTCTTCTACTTCTACTATCTACTCTTCTACTTCTACCTATCTACACCTCTCCCTCCACCCCCTCTCTAAACTCTCACTTTCAACTAATGACCCTCCTCGCTCCTCCCACCTCTCTACCTCTCACCCCAAACCCTCACTAATTACTTCACTTTTCATTTCTTTCCTTTCGTTTCCTCTTATACGTTTGTGGCAATGATTCTGTATTCTAGAGTTCTCTCTAGAGTTTCGGGTAACTGATCCAGTTACGGCGCCTTGTAGTCTTAGCACCTAGGTAGTCAAATACCTAGGTTACAAGGTGTTGAACGAGAGAGGTTGCCTTAGGAACTCTGGAGGTGCTCTAGAATAGTTAGTTAACTGAGGACGGGATAACGGACTAGAGAGAGCTGTTTCCCCCGGCCTCGTTAGTTAACTGGGGGGTGGAATAATGGACAAGATAGAGCTATTTCCCCCACCCCCCGTTACAATGTTGGCAGCGGTGTTGAACAATGTTGTAGGTAGTTGGTGTTCTTTTAACATTGTTCAGTCCCACGTGTCTTTTTGCCGCTCAGGCGCTATCAGGGAGATCTTGACAGGTGTTTATTATTCGCGATTTAGCGAGTTTCTTTTTCAGGTTAGGAGATTGTGATTCTCTGGTGTTGTGTTTAGTGATTTTGTGAGTTTTGTGGTGTTCAGGGAATGTTCTCCAGAACTTGCGTGTGTAGTGATTTATGTTAGTAATAAGATTTGGCGATTTGGGAACTTAGCGGTGTTGGTAGTGCAGGTCAGCTGAGTGTGACAGGTGACCTCGCATGTCCCACGGGGACACCCAGCCACCGCTGGTCTCCAGTTGAGTTGAGGTCATTGTAACGGGGGGTGGGGGAAATAGCTCTATCTTGTCCATTATTCCACCCCCCAGTTAACTAACGAGGCCGGGGGAAACAGCTCTCTCTTGTCCGTTATCCCGTCCCCAGTTAGCTAACTATTCTAGAGCACTCCCAGAGTTCCTAAGGCAACCTCTCTCGTTCAACACCTTGTAACCTAGGTATTTGACTACCTAGGTGCTAAGACTACAAGGCGCCGTAACTGGATCAGTTACCCGAAACTCTAGAGAGAACTCTAGAATACAGAATCATTGCCACAAACGTATAAGAGGAAACGAAAGGAAAGAAATGAAAAGTGAAGTAATTAGTGAGGGTTTGGGGTGAGAGGTAGAGAGGTGGGAGGAGCGAGGAGGGTCATTAGTTGAAAGTGAGAGTTTAGAGAGGGGGTGGAGGGAGAGGTGTAGATAGGTAGAAGTAGAAGAGTAGATAGTAGAAGTAGAAGAGTAGATAGTAGAAGACGAAATGCTGCCACCATCCATTCATGATCATTACATACAAGACAAGGAATGGAACTTGCCTGTATCACAAAATTCTCAAAAGATGTTATCATGAGTTCATTATTAGTATGTTCCCTCTGTACCATGTACTCATTAAAATCAGGGAACCAATAATCCCCGAGGCTTTCTCACCTCAACTCAACTCTAGGGACACAGTGAAAGACCATTTAAATAATAAATTCAACAATTATATTTTTCATGATAAATATCATAACTTAAGCAATCCAATTAAAATGTTAAAGTTTAATATGCAAAGTGAGTCATCCTCCAAGAATCTGAGAACACTACAATTGACTGCCCCTGATCGTCACACAACACTTGTAAAACACGACAAGTCACCTTAATGTTCACTCACCGAGGACTGAGTCTAAGTTGAATAGAGAGGGGGGGGGTCTGTAGTTGACAGAGACTCCCGCCCTGCCGGCCGACAGCCTCCCTGCTAGGGCCGTCTCCTCTGCTCTGCTCGTCTGCTGTTCTCTTGATTTAATCCTACCTTGCTGGATAGCTCTCCGAGTTTATATTGGGGAACCTAGTAGCTAACTCCGCCCACAAGTAGATAGCCTCCGGCACTCTACCAAGCCACTCCTTAAACGTCGGCATGTTTGAAGGCTACCCGGCTCCAACTAAGAGATTAGTAGAAGCAAGGTGAAATTCGCATGATCTGACCTCAGGTCACTTTGGGTCATTAACGCTTAGAGGTGTGAGATCTCAGGCAGACAACTGGCGCCTCTCAGATCCTTGTCTGTGACTCATGTACTCTATGTATGTATTAAACTAAACCAAACACTTTACAGTGTTACAAAGGTCTTACACCCTCACCCATTATGTTAAGGTCTTACACCCTCACCCATTATGTTAAGGTCTTACACCCTCACCCATTATGTTAAGGTCTTACACCCTCACCCATTATGTTAAGGGCTCTCACCCTCACCCATTATGTTAAGGTCTTACACCCTCACCCATTATGTTAAGGTCTTACACCCTCACCCATTATGTTAAGGTCTCACACCCTCACCCATTATGTTAAGGTCTTACACCCTTACCCATTATGTTAAGGTCTTACACCCTCACCCATTATGTTAAGGTCTTACACCCTCACCCATTATGTTAAGGTCTCACACCCTCACCCATTATGTTAAGGTCTTACACCCTCACCCATTATGTTAAGGTCTCACACCCTCACCCATTATGTTAAGGTCTTACACCCTCACCCATTATGTTAAGGTCTCACACCCTCACCCATTATGTTAAGGTCTTACACCCCCACCCATTATGTTAAGGTCTTACACCCTCACTCATTATGTTAAGGTCTTACACCCTCACCCATTATGTTAAGGTCTTACACCCTCACCCATTATGTTAAGGGCTCTCACCCTCACCCATTATGTTAAGGTCTTACACCCTCACTCATTATGTTAAGGTCTTACACCCTCACCCATTATGTTAAGGTCTTACACCCTCACCCATTATGTTAAGGTCTTACACCCTCACCCATTATGTTAAGGTCTCACACCCTCACCCATTATGTTAAGGTCTCACACCCTCACCCATTATGTTAAGGTCTCACACCCTCACCCATTATGTTAAGGTCTCACACCCTCACCCATTATGTTAAGGTCTCACACCCTCACCCATTATGTTAAGGTCTTACACCCTCACCCATTATGTTAAGGTCTTACACCCTCACCCATTATGTTAAGGTCTCTCACCCTCACCCATTATGTTAAGGTCTCACACCCTCACCCATTATGTTAAGGTCTCACACCCTCACCCATTATGTTAAGGTCTCACACCCTCACCCATTATGTTAAGGTCTCACACCCTCACCCATTATGTTAAGGTCTCACACCCTCACCCATTATGTTAAGGTCTTACACCCTCACCCATTATGTTGCTGAACAAATGGTCTGGATGAGGCACAACGGAAAGGTTGATGATATTCTGGAGAGATATAACAATGTCGCTCCAAGATTGCAACCTTTTGTTCAATTGTCTCGATGTCTATTGCAAATTGTCTATACAGTATACCTAAGTCATAAAAGTATTTGTGTGTACGTGTGATACCATATTACTTGTGTAAAGGAGGAAATGTATATGTTTATCTCTCAGAATGTTTACTGTGATACATTTGAAACTTTCTATGGAGTCAGCCTCCACCACATCACTGCCTAATGCATTCCATCTGTTAACTACTCTGACACTGAAAAAGTTCTTTCTAACGTCCCTGTGGCTCATTTGGGCACTCAGTTTCCATCTGTGTCCCCTTGTTCGCGTCCCACCTGTGCTTATACAATTTATCTATTCTGTTAATTCCTCTGAGAATTTTGTAGGTAGTGATCATGTCTCCCCTAACTCTTCTGTCTTCCAGTGTCGTGAGGTTTAGTTCCAGTAATCTTTTCTCGTAGCTCATTCCCCTCAGCTCGGGGATTAGCCCTATGGCATACCTCAGACCCTTTTCTAACTTCGTTCTGTGTTTGATTAGATGTAAACTCCACGATGGAGCTTCATATTACAGTATTGGTGTGTGGTATACGAGGCTCTGAAAGATTCCTTACACAAGTTTCTGAAAGCAGTTCTCATGTTTGACAGCCTTGCATACGCCGCTGATGTAATCTTTTCGATAATATTTTATGGGCTTCAGGGGACAGATCTGGTGTTATATCAACCCTCAGATCTTTCTCTTTTCCTTATTCCTGTAGGATTTTTTCTCCCAACTGGTACATTGTGTTTGACCTCCTGCTCCCTACACCTATATTCATCACTTCACACTTGTTCGAGTTAAACTCTAGTAGCCATTTGTTTGATCATTCTTCAGTCTGTCCAGGTCATCTTGTAGTCTCTTACTGTCCTCCTCTGTCTTAATCTTTCTCATAATTTTAGCATCATCAGCAAACATTGAGAGGGAATGATGAATGAATGATTCTGGAAGATCATTTAAGTATATCAGAAACAGGATAGGTCCGGATACAGAACTCTGCGGGACTCCGCTAGTGACATCACGCCAAGATGTCACCAGTTACTGTGCGGGGTGAGGTCTCACCCCTCACAGTAACTCTCCGCTTCCTCTTGTTTAGGTACTCCCTTATCCATTGCAGCACCCTACCACTTACTCCAGCTTGTTTTTACAACTTATGCAACAATCTCTTATAGGGTACTGTGTTAAAAGCTTTCTGACATTCAAGAAAATGCAGTCTGCCCATCCTTCTTCTTGGTTAATGTTTGTTGCTTGGTCATAGACTAAGCTAAGAGATAGCGTCTACATCTACCCCAACACGACGCTAAGAGATAGCATCTACATCTACCCCAACACGACGCTAAGAGATAGCGTCTACATCTACCCCAACACGACGCTAAGAGATAGCGTCTACATCTACCCCAACACGACGCTAAGAGATAGCGTCTACATCTACCCCAACACGACACACAAGATGTTTTACTTATCACAATATCTCTGAAATTGATTTGATTTATTTTGAAGTTTTATTGTGTACTGGTGAGAGAGAGAGTAGGGAAACGGGACACGAGGTAGAGACACACTGAACCCCGATATAAAGTATTGCCCTCTCTCCCTTTCTCTCTCTCTCTCTCTCTCTCTCCCTCTCTCTCTCTCTCACCCTCAGGATGCATATCCCGGAAAATAGGAACGAGTGAGAAGCCTGAGGTGACTTGGAGGGAGGCGGTGTTTAACACCCCACCAATACACCCTATACAACCATACAACCTATGGTAACACCCCACTATACACCCTATACAACCATACAACCTATGGTAACACCCCACTATACACCCTATACAACCATACACCCTATGGTAACACCCCACTATACACCCTATACAACCATACACCCTATGGTAACACCCCACTATACACCCTATACAGCCATACACCCTATGGTAACACCCCACTATACACCCTATACAGCCATACACCCTATGGTAACACCCCACTATACACCCTATACAGCCATACACCCTATGGTAACACCCCACTATACACCCTATACAGCCATACACCCTATGGTAACACCCCACTATACACCCTATACAGCCATACACCCTATGATAACACCTCACTATACACCCTATACAACCATACACCCTATGGTAACACCCCACTATACACCCTATACAACCATACACCCTATGGTAACACCCCACTATACACCCTATACAGCCATACACCCTATGTATGGCTTCATAGGGTGCATGTTATCTCACACCCTATAGACACACCCCATTATACACCCCCATAAAACCATACCTGGAAGTATATGAGTATACTTAGCTCACCACAGTCTGCTTGATCACAATATATCACCAGCATACCTGCAAAGAAAATAAAACACCTGTTTTAAATGGTGATAATTTCACCTGAAACATTAATCAATTCAAATTATGATCATTTGTATTATTAAAATGGTTCAAATATAAAAATTAATACAATAAGATCATTATTATTATTATTATTATTTACTGGCTGTACCCGGTCACGCGTCGCTGTGGCTCAGCAACATTTGCCTGTCCCCCAGTCCTCCCCCACCATTCCCCCCATCCCCCCTCCCATTGTCCTCCCCACCATTCCCCCTCTCCATCCCCTCGTCCCCCTCCCCATCCCCTCGTCCTCCCCACCATTCCCCCTCCCATGTCCCCTTGTCCTCCCCACCAAATTCAAATTTAAATGTTTATTCAGGTAAAGCACATACATACAAGGGGTGATACCAACATTGATGAATTTATATATAGAGCTAGTACATACAGTACCTAAAGCCACTATTACACAAAGCGTTTCGGGCAGGAAAAACACTAAAGACTAAAACTTAATACTAATTGAGATTAAAGTATAAAATGTGTTGAGAAAGTAAAAAAATAAAAAATGGGGAACATTGGCAGAAAAACAGCAAAAATACAATTTGGTCGACAAACAGCATTGTTTAAAAATAGCAGACATGGGTTGACATTATAGGGGTAAGGTAGGTTACAGGGAGTTAATTAGGCAGTGCTGAGTTTTTATCTTAAACTGGTTGAGAGAGGTACAGTCTTTAACATGGTTGGGAAGGTCATTCCACATTCTGGGTCCCTTGATTTGTAGAGCATTTCTAGTTTGATTAAGTTGTACTCTTGGAATATCAAAACTGTATTTGTTTCTGGTGTGGTGCTCATGGGTTCTGTTACAACCTTCAATGAAGCTTTTGAGATCAGGATTGACATTACAGTTCAGCGTTTTGTATATATAAAATACATATGAGAGGATGTACAGTGACTTAATATCTAACATATTCAGAGATTTGAGTAAGGGTACCGAGTGATGTCTGGGGCCAGAGTTGGATATTGTCCTAATAGCAGCTTTGTGTTGAGTAATTAGAGGACGTAAATGATTTTGGGTAGTAGAGCCCCAAGCACAAATACCATAGTTGAGATATGGATAGATAAGGGAGTAATAGAGAGTCACCAGGGCAGGGCGGGGTACATAATATCTGATCTTAGAAAGAATGCCCACAGTTTTTGAATCTTTTTTTGATATTCTCCATTCCCCCGTCCCCTCGTCCCCACCATCCCCCACTCTCCCCGTCCCCTCGTCCCCACCATCCCCCACTCCCCCGTCCCCCTCGTCCCCACCATCCCCCACTCCCCCGTCCCCTCGTCCCCACCATCCCCCACTCCCCCGTCCCCTCGTCCCCACCATCCCCCACTCCCCCGTCCCCTCGTCCCCACCATCCCCCACTCCCCCGTCCCCTCGTCCCCACCATCCCCCACTCCCCCGTCCCCTCGTCCCCACCATCCCCCACTCCCCCGTCCCCTCGTCCCCACCATCCCCCACTC
This sequence comes from Procambarus clarkii, assembly GCF_020424385.1. Lineage (NCBI taxonomy): Eukaryota > Metazoa > Arthropoda > Malacostraca > Decapoda > Cambaridae > Procambarus > Procambarus clarkii. The sequence continues at coordinate 49,167 of NW_025558949.1, forward strand.
CCCCGTCCCCTCGTCCCCACCATCCCCCACTCCCTCGTCCCCTCGTCCCCACCATCCCCCACTCCCCCGTCCCCTCGTCCCCACCATCCCCACTCCCCCGTCCCCTCGTCCCCACCATCCCCCACTCCCCCCCCCTCCTCGTCCCCACCATTCCCCACTCCCTCGTCCCCTCGTCCCCACCATCCCCCACTCCCCCGTCCCCTCGTCCCCACCATCCCCCACTCCCCGTCCCCTCGTCCTCCCCACCATCCCCCACTCCCCCGTCCCCTCGTCCCCACCATCCCCCACTCCCCCGTCCCCTCGTCCCCACCATCCCCCACTCCCCCCGTCCCCTCGTCCCCACCATCCCCCACTCCCTCGTCCCCTCGTCCTCCCCACCATCCCCCACTCCCCCGTCCCCTCGTCCCCACCATCCCCCACTCCCCCGTCCCCTCGTCCTCCCCACCATCCCCCACTCCCCCGTCCCCTCGTCCCCACCATCCCCCACTCCCCCGTCCCCTCGTTCTCCCCACCATCCCCTCCGCCTCCCCTCGTCCCCTTCCCCGTCCCCACCGTCTTCCTCACTCCCTCGTCCGATGCATTCCCAAATGATCTGATGTTCCCATCATTGAAAAATAAGAAAAACAGTTAAAAAACGAAATGAAAAACAAAAAAAAAAAAAAAATAAACTATACTCACGAAATGAACGGTATGGTAAACAACACAGCTCAATTCCAACGCAATATCACACAAAATAATTAAATCAAAATGAAAATAAATCGAAATCTATGAAAATTCAATTTATCAATGCAATCGGAAACATTGAAATGGAATCGTAACATATTTAGTATAGCG
>NW_025558949.1:55000-70000 GCF_020424385.1 Procambarus clarkii
CCCCTCCCCATGACCCTCCCTCCCCATGACCCCCCTCCCCATGACCCTCCTCCCCATGACCCTCCTCCCCATGACTCCCTCCTCATGACTCCCTCCTCATGACCCCCTCCCCATGACCCCCTCCCCTTGACCCCCTCCTCATGACCCCCTCCCCTTGACCCCCTCCCCTTGACCCCCTCCCCATGACCCTCCTCCCCATGACTCCCTCCTCATGACTCCCTCCTCATGACCCCCTCCCCATGACCCCCTCCCCTTGACCCCCTCCCCATGACTTCCTCCCCATGACCCCCTCCTCATGACCCCCTCCCCTTGACCCCCTCCCCTTGACCCCCTCCCCATGACCCCCTCCCCTTGACCCCCTCCCCTTGACCCCCTCCCCATGACCCCCTCCCCTGACCCTCTCCTCATGACCCCCTCCCCTGTCCCCGTCATCCCCTCCCCCTGCCCCCCCCCACTCGCCGCCCGTCCCCTCACCTGTGAGGGAAGTGTCCCCAGGATGCAGTACACAAATGAACAGTAATTCTCATAAATATTCACGCACCGTTGGAGAAATACCTTCAAGCCTTGATGGTGGTGAAGGTGATGGTGGTGGTGGTGGTGGTAGTGGCTGTGGTGGCTGTGGTGTTGTTGGTGAAGGTGATGGTGATGGTGATGGTGGTGGTGGTGGTGGTGGTGGTGGCTGTGGTGGTGGCTGTGGTGGCTGTGGTGGTGGTGGTGGTGGTGGTGGTTATGACACAACCAGCTACACCCCGTGACACAACCAGTGTTACGAATCTTACTAGGATTCTAACATTACTCTTGATGCTTATATTACTTTACTGTCTTGTTCTATAATTAGTATAGTATCCAGTTGGATGATATTAGATAATTGTATGTTATATATTGTAGCATGCTGTAGTGTGCCTGAGTTGCATTATATTGTATGAGGCTTTGTGCAAGTATTTTCATGTTGGTTTCTCCGTGTGGGGGGTTGACCATATTTGGATGTGGCCAGTGTGGGTCAAGCGAGTGTTTATAGTTCAACCTTGATTAATTCTTATTATTGTCTGCCAGTAAATTATATTGAGTAATGTAACATCAGCATGTACTTCTAAGATTAATAATGATTTGAATATTAGTACTACATTTTGTTAGTAGAATTTCCACAATAGTTTATGTGGATGTTTAGTTGATATTGTGGTAGGACGCCTGGCCTGGGAACCGACGCTTGGTCAGAGGCGTGGCGGCTTTGGTCGAGAGGAGACATGTTTTAAGTTAAGTCAGTGGTTACTGTTATTTTAGCTAAATACTCGGTTAATTCTATGGGGTAGAAGATTGTGTATTAATCCTTTTAGTAATTCATGTGCTGGTGATATGGCTCAATGCTCAATAAGGATTTTTATTTATATTATTGCATGCTAAAGAATATTTCTGGCTATTATATTTACCATTTAATTGTTATGTTTGTCACCCTTAGCGTAGATACATTGTTTTCCCAATTTATGCAGTGTTGTTTCTCTACCCCTAGACACATGTTGGCAAGGCCGATATAATATATATTGATCACTGTGGGAAAAGAACCGTACTAAGTCTCAAGGGTTGTAACAACCAGCCACACCCCGTAACACAACCAGCCACACCCCTTGACACAACCAGCCACACCCCGTGACACAACCAGCCACACCCCGTGACACAACCAGCCACACCCCGTGACACACCACCACCCCGTGACACAACCAGCCACACCCCGTGACACAACCAGCCACACCCCGTGACACAACCAGCCACACCCCGTGACACAACCAGCCACACCCCGTGACACAACCAGCCACACCCCGTGACACAACCAGCCACACCCCGTGACACAACCAGCCACACCCCGTGACACAACCAGCCACACCCCGTGACACAACCAGCCACACCCCGTGACACAACCAGCAACACCCCGTGACACAACCAGCCACACCCCGTGACACAACCAGCCACACCCCGTGACACAACCAGCCACACCCCGTGACACAACCAGCCACACCCCGTGACACAACCAGCCACACCCCGTGACACAACCAGCCACACCCCGTGACACAACCAGCCACACCCCGTGACACAACCAGCCACACCCCGTGACACAACCAGCCACACCCCGTGACACAACCAGCCACACCCCGTGACACAACCAGCCACACCCCGTGACACAACCAGCCACACCCCGTGACACAACCAGCCACACCCCGTGACACAACCAGCCACACCCCGTGACACAACCAGCCACACCCCGTGACACAACCAGCCACACCCCGTGACACAACCAGCCACACCCCGTGACACAACCAGCCACACCCCGTGACACAACCAGCCACACCCCGTGACACAACCAGCCACACCCCGTGACACAACCAGCCACACCCCGTGACACAACCAGCCACACCCCGTGACACAACCAGCCACACCCCGTGACACAACCAGCCACACCCCGTGACACAACCAGCCACACCCCGTGACACAACCAGCCACACCCCGTGACACAACCAGCCACACCCCGTGACACAACCAGCCACACCCCGTGACACAACCAGCCACACCCCGTGACACAACCAGCCACACCCCGTGACACAACCAGCCACACCCCGTGACACAACCAGCCACACCCCCCGTGACACAAGCCCAGCCACACCCCGTGACACAACCAGCCACACCCCGTGACACAACCAGCCACACCCCGTGACACAACCAGCCACACCCCGTGACACAACCAGCCACACCCCGTGACACAACCAGCCACACCCCGTGACACAACCAGCCACACCCCGTGACACAACCAGCCACACCCCGTGACACAACCAGCCACACCCCGTGACACAACCAGCCACACCCCGTGACACAACCAGCCACACCCCGTGACACAACCAGCCACACCCCGTGACACAACCAGCCACACCCCGTGACACAACCAGCCACACCCCGTGACACAACCAGCCACACCCCGTGACACAACCAGCCACACCCCGTCTTGTGACACAATATTACGTTGTGGTTGTCGTAATTATATTATTATGATGTTGTGGGTCGATAGATTGTCTCTTGCGGACAATCCACCAAACAGAAACCTCTGTAGAGTGCTTACACTTTGATCGGGAGATCAGCCTGTACGCTACTTCCTTTTGGAGAGGGACTCAGCATCACATATTTAGGGGAGGCGGCTCCACCACAAACCTCAATGTCATGTTCACACACCCACTTGAGCCGCCGTGACTCCCCACTCTCCCCTTGGTTGGTATGATCTCCTCAATCCCCTTCTCGTTTGAATTGTTATTGTGTACTACCCTGTCCACCGCTGAGGTGCTCTCTCTCTCTCTCTCTCTCTGTTCTGCTTTCTGGGAAGTCTCACTAGGACAAAGGCAAACACCTGTTCATAACATTTAATAACAACACATAACATATATATTAAAGCACTCACATACAATATACAAGTATAGAAACTTCAATACCTCATGATATCATAACCTGGTTGCAAACCAATACCAGCAGGACTCTATCAGTTACTTATACCAAGTGGTAGCCCAACTCCTGGCTTGCCACTTATGTTACCAACCTCACCAAGTGAGTTAAACCTTGTAAAACAATTATGGCACTATCAACCTCACCTAGAGGGTTTAACCTTTTTAAACAAATATGGCATTAACAGCCCTAGAACATATATATACATATATCTCTGCAGGTAATCCAGCCTACAGTTGTAATACCTTTCACTGCGTCTTGTACGCTAATGACAACCAAACACTCTACCAGCTCCCTACAAGTAGTCAATAAGAACTTCCTTCCCCCATCTGGGAGTTCACTACCCTGACATCTTCAGGTTCCTCCAGGTTCATCTACCAGGATCCTCTATAACTCTCCCAGGCTGCTGCACCATGAAGTTCCCCTTGGACTCCAGTGATACTCCACCACTGCTTCCACAGATGCATACAAGACTTCACTTCACTGCTCCTCTTCACACTGTATGTGGTCCAGTTCCTCACTATGGGACTTGCTCTTCCACAGAGTACAACATCCACTCCTACAACCTTGATGTTCTACTCATTAACTTCTTGTCTGGCCTCAGAGTACTCCCATCAACTTCTTCCTCAGAACAAACCTGCAGCCCTTCGATACGCCAATAAAAATGTTCCTCTACAAACATATAACTGAAATGAACTACACACAATAAATGTTTCACCTGACATCTCCCTACTTCCCGAACGCCGTGAGGTGACTCCCCCACGTCTGGGCGGGTCCATCCTTGCCCTGCCGGCAGGCTTCTCGCTCTCCAGGCAGCTGGCGGCCGGCCCTCAGTTGCCTCCTTGAGTTCGGTGGGACAGGATATGCCGCTCCTCTCCTCAGCAGGTTCCCTCATATTAATTTTCTTATTTAGGCTTTCTACCTTATCAAAACATGCCTAACATATTAATAAACATTCGCTACGGTCGCTAGGCTCACGATCAACCGCAGACAATTACTGTAAACTGGTTAAAATTGGCTTACCACAGAATTTAGTTCGCTTGCGGCGCTCACTGACGGGGCGGCGACACTGAGGGCGCCACAGGCTACCCACACAACTGCTTTAACTGCTCCACAACACCTGCAGCAGTTCACGACTGGAGCTGGCACGTCTGCACACTTATTCCTCAGTCGAAACGTCTGCCCACTTCCCTCCTCTTGAAGGTATATCAAACAGGAGTTGTTCTTCACCAGGGGCTCAAACGGAGCACGTCCTCCCCTCACGAGTTCTTCAGCTCAAGTGAGCTGTAGCTCCTCTGAGGTGAGCCTCACACCTCCAGCAAACTCTCCACATCTCCTGACAAGTCATTTATTTATATTCTTATTCACTGCCCAGACTTTGAAACTATTTATCAAATATAATCACGTGTTTACTATGCATATATCCACGTCTATATCTCTTTGACCTCTTAGTTAGGTCAGACCTGATAAGATAACTCGCAGGGGGTAAACTCGTTTCTCAGGCAACACCCGTGACACAACCACCCCCGCCCCGTGACACAACCAGCCACACCCCCGCCCCGTGACACAACCACCCCCGCCCCGTGACACAACCAGCCACACCCCCGCCCCGTGACACAACCACCCCCGCCCCGTGACACAACCAGCCACACCCCCGCCCCGTGACACAACCAGCCACACCCCCGCCCCGTGACACAACCACCCCCGCCCCGTGACACAACCAGCCACACCCCCGCCCCGTGACACAACCAGCCACACCCCCCCCGCGTGACACAACCAGCCACACCCCTGCCCCGTGACACAACCAGCCACACCCCCGCCCCGTGACACAACCAGCCACACCTTCCCCCCGTGACACAACCAGCCCACACCCCTGCCCCGTGACACAACCAGCCACACCCCCGCCCCGTGACACAACCAGCCACACCCCCCCCCGCGTGACACAACCAGCCACACCCCTGCCCCGTGACACAACCAGCCACACCCCCCCCCCGCGTGACACAACCAGCCACACCCCTGCCCCGTGACACAACCAGCCACACCCCCGCCCCGTGACACAACCACCCCCGCCCCGTGACACAACCAGCCACACCCCCGCCCCGTGACACAACCAGCCACACCCCCGCCCCGTGACACAACCAGCCACACCCCCCCGCCCCGTGACACAACCAGCCACACCCCCCCGCGTGACACAACCAGCCACACCCCTGCCCCGTGACACAACCAGCCACACCCCCCCCCGCGTGACACAACCAGCCACACCCCTGCCCCGTGACACAACCAGCCACACCCCCGCCCCGTGACACAACCAGCCACACCATGACACACTCAGGGGTGGTCATCAACTAGTCCATATTGACACCAGTGCCCATATGAGCTCAAGTGTGTGTGTGTGTGTGTACATGTCCGTGTTGTCTCTCTGTGTTTACTCCTCTGTTTCTCTCTCCATTTGCTTTTGTGATTTTTTGGTGAATGTGTATGTGCGTGTGTGTGTATGTTTGTGTGTTTGTGCCTACATGGTCCAGATTCAGCTCTTGGGCCCCGCCTTCTTAGCTGCTGGTCGTCTAGATGTAATGACTCTAGACCAAACACTCTTATGTCTTATCTACCATCAACATTGAGGTAGGAATTGTCTTCAACAGTGCTGTAACTACCCTGTAGTTCACCTGTGTCGACCTGTTGCCTACGCTGATAGGTGTATGTCTCGAACATGTCTCCTCTCTCATCTGCTATGTGGTGATCAGCTGATCCTGCTGGCACTCTGCTTGTGGGGTGTCTGCTGCCAGCACTCTGCTTGTGAGGTGTCTGCTGCCGGCACTCTGCTTGTGAGGTGTCTGCTGCTGGCACTCTGCTTGTGAGGTCTCTGCTGCTGATGGCACTCTGCTTGTGTGGTCTCTGCTGCTGGCACTCTGCTTCTCAAACTAACTCCAGTGTTCTTCCTGTTATGCTCAAGTGTTTCTCAAGTGTGTAGAGTCGTTTCTGGTGCAGAACACTGTCTAAGGCACCCTGGCAGTACAGGAATATGCGGGCGACCCAAGCTTCTCGGTCCTGGCTACTGCTGGAGTAAAGCTCCTGGTGCTTTTATACACGGCGGGCTTCAGCTCTGGGACTCCCAGCTGTGCTTCTTCTTGAAGCACAGATGGGAGAAGAAGCACCTCTCTCTCTCTCTCTCTCTCTCTCTCTCTCTCTCTCTCTCTCTCTCTCTCTCTCTCTCTCTCTCTCTCACCATCTCCCCCCCCTCCTCAGTCTCCTTGTGCTGGTGAGAATCCAATAGTTACAAGCCAATTGTGCCACATCTCTCGCTCCCCCCCCCCTCCCACCCTCCTCCCCTTCTCCCCAGAGATCACACTGCCCAACAACCTCCGTCACTCACCCCTCCATTATCACACGCTAGAAAAGGTCCCCCCTCTCTCTCTCCCTCTCACGCCTCTCCCCTCACCCCTCCCTCCCTCCCTATACAGCAAGACTTGCAGTCTTGCATCTAACCCCAAATGTAAACATCTGAACAAAATAACATCAGCGGCGCATGACAACCTTGCCAGAGTGCCATTAGCCTTCAGGAATGTGAGCAGAGGAGCTTTCCAGGTCTTATGTATACAACGTAGGTGAGAGCCGCTCTTGAGTATGCAGCACCGGCATGGAACCTCTTAGGAAAGACCTAGGGGTTCTAGGAGGAAAGGTCTCTACACCTAAGAAAGGTCTAGAGATATGCACCGAGGCTGGTTCCTGGTGTAAGGAGCCTGAGCTATGAGGAAAACTGAGGGTACTGGACTTCACTTGAGGTGAGGCGCTATAGAGGGGGACATGATTGTAGCATACAAGATCCTAATGGGAATTAATACAGTAGATAATGATGGACTTTTTACAGTTAGGAACAAGAGACTCACCGAGGCGGCCCATGAAGCGACACAGCGACATATAATACACACATATAGGTGTAAGTGTACCAATACTTCACCAAGGGTGACCTACACTAGGGTACACCAAAGGTAAACCAGGGCGCCCATGCATGACGGAGGTATACTAATGTAAACTGACCAGTGAGGGGAAGACCGCCTGAGGCAGACATATATGTATATCAGTACTGAGGCCCCCCCCCCCCCCCGCTACTAGACAAGGGCGTGACTGTTGAACAAGCAGGCGAGGGTCCACGCCACAAGCGCCGGAACAAAACACCAACACTAACAGTCAGCTTGCTGGGCTGGAGGAGAGGATGTCTCTCTGGCAGGAAACAGTGAGCCACGGTGAGAGGACAGGTGCACGGGGGCGACACCTTACACGGGAAGACCTTCACGGTCACTGTGATGGACGCCGTCACTCATAGCCAGGTGTGTGGATCATGCCAGGTGTGTGGATCATGCCACGTGTGTGGATCATGCCAGGTGTGTGGATGATGCCAGGTGTGTGGATGATGCCACGTGTGTGGATGATGCCACGTGTGTGGATCATGCCAGGTGTGTGTGGATCATGCCAGGTGTGTGTGGATCATGCCAGGTGTGTGTGGATCATGCCAGGTGTGTGTGGATCATGCCAGGTGTGTGTGGATCATGCCAGGTGTGTGTGGATCATGCCAGGTGTGTGTGGATCATGCCAGGTGTGTGTGGATCATGTCAGGTGTGTGTGGATCATGCCAGGTGTGTGTGGATCATGCCACGTGTGTGTGGATCATGCCACGTGTGTGTGGATCATGCCACGTGTGTGGATGATGCCAGGTGTGTGGATGATGCCAGGTGTGTGGATGATGCCAGGTGTGTGGATGATGCCACGTGTGTGGATGATGCCACGTGTGTGGATGATGCCACGTGTGTGGATGATGCCACGTGTGTGGATGATGCCACGTGTGTGGATGATGCCACGTGTGTGGATGATGCCACGTGTGTGGATGATGCCACGTGTGTGGATGATGCCACGTGTGTGGATGATGCCAGGTGAGTGGATCATGCCAGGTGTGTGGATGATGCCAGGTGTATGGATGATGCCAGGTGTGTGGATGATGCCAGGTGTGTGGATCATGCCAGGTGTGTGGATCATGCCAGGTGTGTGGATGATGCCAGGTGTGTGGATCATGCCAGGTGTGTGGATCATGCCAGGTGTGTGGATCATGCCAGGTGTGTGGATCATGCCACGTGTGTGGATCATGCCACGTGTGTGGATCATGCCAGGTGTGTGGAACTTACAGGAACCTAGACAAAGGAACCTTCGCACCGCTATATATTCAACCTACGTGAGACGACCTCCTGAGCATGCAGCCCGAGAATGGCTCACCCCCCCCCCACGTAATATCCATAAAATAAAAGAAGATAAAGTGTAGAGACATGAGAGCAGCCATGGTGCCAGGGGGACTTACTAACACCCTACATGATGGACCGCCACACAACACTTCACTTACAATATCATTCACTTGGGCTGTAGGAGACTCGAACAACGAGCCCCCTCGTGTACCGAGGCCTTGGTAGATCTCTCACATGAGGGAAAGTGAACATTTCTTCAACTCTTACATAAATTATTCTCCCATGTATGTGGGAGGCTTTTTATTTTTTATTATTTCTTACCACAGACGTGGCCAGACATTTACAATGCTAACCAGCATATATACATTTTCTTCTGTCCTCCATGGACAGGGTTAGAGAAGTGTTAAACATATAGTTCAAGGGTTTATTGCACACTCAACCACAGAAGATGATTTGGTGCTTTTAAAATGCTAAGCTAACGTATATACGTAAATACATAGATACACAGATTTACGTATGCCCTACATAAAGTGTTCGATGTGTCTTTTACATAGTGTCATTAATGTACATTCACAAAGGTGAAATGTAATTCTGATCAGCTTCCATATATACTTTATACACATACATATGCATACACACACACACATATACGTACATATATATATATATATATATATATATATATATATATATATATATATATATATATATATATATATATATATATATATATATATATAAATATATATATATGCATTCACATACATTTGTCTCATTTACTCTGACAGGGTGAGATAGCTGATAAAGAAACTAGTGTGCAATTAAGCACTTAACCACTGAAGGTGATTAAGGTACTTTTACAAGCTCAGGTTATATAGTTACATCATATATATTGTATAATGTAGGCTGAGAGAGTTGGAGCTGTGGCTGAGTGGACAACACGCGGGATTTGTAGTCGTAAGGTTTCGGGTTCGATCCCCAGCGGAAACAAACGGGCAGAGTTTCTTTCACCCTGATGGTTCTGTTCACCTAGCAGTAAATAGTTACCTGGGAATTAAACAGCTGCTTCCTGTGCGTGAGTGTGTGTGTGTGTGTGTGTGTGTGTCTGTGTGTGTGTGTGTCTGTGTGTGTGTGTGTCTGTGTGTGTGTGAGTGTGTGTGTGTGTGTGTGTGTGTGTGTGTGTGTGTGAGTGTGTGTGTGTGGTGTGAGTGTGAAAAAACAAAAAACAAGTCAGTTGATTGACAGTTGAGAGGCGGGACCAGAGAGCCAGAGCACAACCCCCGCAAGCACAACTAGGTGAGTACACAGACCGTGTTGGCGGCACCTCCAGTAATATAGCCTTGAGTTAATGATATCTACACGCTTACTTAGATATCTACTTAAGGCTGAGTTAATATGATATCTACACGCATTGTTGTCCTCGTGGGCGGTGACTATGGGTGGCACAGGGGGGGGGAGGGAGGGAGGGAGGGAGGAGAGAGAGAGAGAGAGAGAGAGAGAGAGAGAGAAGAGGAGAGAGAGAGAGAGAGAGAGAGAGAGAGAGAGAGAGAGAGAGAGAGAGAGAGAGAGAGAGAGAGAGCACATAACGATAGGGTAGGGGAAGAGTAGTAACATAGTGTAGATATGCGTGATGAGGTGAGAGAGAAGTGAGAGAAGAGGGGGTGGGAGAGTGGGGGGTGGGAGAGTGGGGGGTGGGAGAGTGGGGGGTGGGAGAGTGGGGGTGGGAGAGTTGGGGGTGGGAGAGTGGGGGTGGAGAGTGGGGGGTGGGAGACTGGGGGGTGGGGGTGGCAGAGTGGGGGGTGGCAGAGTGGGGGGTGGGAGAGTGGGGTGGGAGAGTGGGGGGTAGGAGAGTGGGGGGTGGGAGAGTGGGGGGTTTGAGAGAGGGGTGGGAGAGTGGGGGGTGGGAGAGTGGGGTGGGAGAGTGGGGGTGGGAGAGTGGGGGGTGGGAGAGTGGGGGTGGGAGAGTGGGGGGGGAGAGTGGGGGGTGGGAGAGTGGGGGGTGGGAGAGTTGGGGTGGGAGAGAGGGCGGTGGGAGAGTGGGGGTGGGAGAGTGGGGGTGGGAGAGTGGGGTGGGAGAGTGGGGGTGGGAGAGTGGGTGTGGGAGAGTGGGGGTGGGAGAGAGGGCGGAGGGAGAGTGGGGGTGGGAGAGAGGGCGGTGGGTGGGGGGGTGGGGTGGGAGAGTGAGGTGGAGGTGGGAGAGTGGGATGGGAGAGTGGGGGGTGGGAGAGTGGGGGGTGGGGAGAGTGGGGGGTGGGAGAGTGGGGTGTGGGAGAGTGGGGGGTGGGAGAGTGGGGTGGGGGAGAGAGGGTGGTGGGAGAGTGGGGGTGGGGTGTGAGAGGGGTGGGAGAGTGGGGTGGGAGAGTGGGGGTGGGAGAGTGGGGGGTGGGAGAGTGGAGTGGGGGGTGGGAGAGAGGGCGGTGGGAGAGAGGGCGGTGGGAGAGTGGGGGTGGGAGAGTGGGAGAGGGGTGTGGGAGAGTGGGGTGGGAGAGTGGGGTGGGAGAGTGGGGTGGGAGAGAGGGGTGGGAGAGGGGGGTGGGAGAGAGGGGGGTGGGAGAGAGGGGTGGGAGAGAGGGGTGGGAGAGGGTGGGAGAGTGGGGTGGGAGAGTGGGGTGGGAGAGAGGGGGGATAGGAGAGGGGTGGAGAGTGAGGGGGAGAGAGGGGTGGGAGAGTGGGGGGGACAATGGGGTGGGAGAGTGGGGTGGGAGAGTGGGGATGTGGGAGAGGGGGTTGGGGTGGGGAGAGAGTGGGGTGGGAGAGTGGGGTGGGAGAGTGGGGTGGGAGAGTGAGGGGGGGAGAGGCGGGTGGGAGAGTGGGGGGAGAGTGGGGTGGGAGAGTGGGGTGGGGAGAGAGGGGAGGGAGAGAGGGGTGGGGAGAGAGGGGGTGGGAGAGTGGGATGTGGGAGAGTGAGGGGGGAGAGTGGGGTGGGAGAGTGGGGGGGGAGAGTGGGGTGGGGGAGAGGGGTGGGGGAGAGGGGTGGCAGAGTGGGTTGGAGAGTGGGGGTGGGAGAGTGGGGGGGAGAGAGGGGGTGGGAGAGAGGGGTGGGAGAGAGAGAGGGTGGCAGAGTGGGGTGGGGAGTGGGGTGGGAGAGTGGGTGGGAGGTGGGAGAGAGAGAGGGGTGGGCAGAGTGGGGTGGGAGAGTGGGGGGTGTGAGAGAGAGGGGTGGGAGAGGGGGGTGGGAGAGTGGGGAGAGAGAGGGCGGTGGGGCGAGTGGAGTGAGAGAGGGGGGTTGGAGAGAGGGGGTGGGAGAGTTGGGGGGAGAGAGGGTGCGGAGAGGGGTGGGAGAGGGGTGGGAGAGTGGGGTGGAGAGAGGGAGGCAGAGTGGGGTGGGAGAGAGGGGGGGAGAGTGGGGGTGTGGGAGAGTGGGGTGGGAGAGAGGGGTGGGAGAGGGGGGTGGGAGAGAGGGGTGGGAGAGAGGGGTGGGAGAGTGGGGTGGGAGAGACGGGTGGGAGAGTGGGGTGGGAGAGAGGGGTGGGAGAGAGGGCACAAGAACCAGTGCCATACAGGAGACAGGTGCCACTAGCGGCCATGTTGGTGCCCGACGCCTGATGGCTGTTTCTTGTATTTTTAATTAAAGCCTTCGACAAATGTGACCATGGTGTTATTGCACATAAAATGCGTTCAAAAGGAATTACCGGAAAAATAGGCAGATGGATCTACAATTTCCTGACTAATAGAACCCAATGTGTAATAGTCAACAAAATAAAAAAAAAATCCAGCCCATCAACCGTAAAGAGCTCAGTCCCCCAGGGTACTGTGCTTGCTCCAGTACTTTTTCTCATCCTCATATCGGACACAGACAAGAACACAACCTATAGCACTGTATCATCCTTTGCAGATGACACTAGGTTTTTCATGAGAGTAGGCAACATAGAGGACACGGCAAACCTCCAATCAGATGTAGATCAGGTCTTTCTATGGGCTACATAAAATAATATGGTGTTTAACGAAGATAAGTTCCAGCTCATGCGCTATGGAAAAAATGAAAATATAAAAACGGAAACCACGTACAAAACTCACTCAAATCATAACATAGAACGAAAAGTCAATGTAAAGGATCTGGGTGTACTCATGTCGGAAGACCTTACCTTTAAAGAACACAATAAAGTAGCCGTCACAACTGCAAGAAAAATGACAGGTTGGATAACAAGAACCTTTCACACTAGAGATGCTATACCGATGATGATATTTTTCAAGACGCTAGTGCTCTCTAGTGTGAAGTACTGCTGCACAATGACAGCCCCTTTCAAAGCTGGAGAAATTGCTGACCTGGAGAGCGTGCAGAGATTCTGTATTGCTAGAATCCACTCAGTAAAACATCTAAACTATTGGGACCGACTAAAGAGTCTAAATCTGTATTCTCTTGGGCGGAGGCGGGAGAGATACATAATAATTTACACGTGGAAAATAGTAGAGGGGCTGGTCCCAAACCTGCACACAGAAATAACATCACATGAGACCAGAAGACATGGCAGGATGTGCAGAATACCCCCGTTGAAGAGCAGAGGTGCAACAGGTACTCTGAGAGAGAACTCTATCAACATCAGAGGCCCGAGACTGTTCAACACGCTTCCACTACACATAAGGGGCATAACTGGCCGACCCCTCACAGTGTTCAAGAGAGAACTATCAACATCAGAGGCCCGAGACTGTTCAACACGCTTCCACTACACATAAGGGGCATAACTGGCCGACCCCTCACAGTGTTCAAGAGAGAACTATCAACATCAGAGGCCCGAGACTGTTCAACACGCTTCCACTACATATAAGTGGCATAACTGGCCGACCCCTCACAGTGTTCAAGAGAGAACTATCAACATCAGAGGCCCGAGACTGTTCAACACGCTTCCACTTCACATAAGGGGCATAACTGGCCGACCCCTCACAGTGTTCAAGAGAGAACTATCAACATCAGAGGCCCGAGACTGTTCAACACACTTCCACTACACATAAGGGGCATAACTGGCCGACCCCTCACAGTGTTCAAGAGAGAACTCACATAAGGGACATAACTGGCCGACCCCTCACAGTGTTCAAGAGAGAACTATCAACATCAGAGGCCCGAGACTGTTCAACACGCTTCCACTACACATAAGGGACATAACTGGCCGACCCCTCACAGTGTTCAAGAGAGAACTATCAACATCAGAGGCCCGAGACTGTTCAACACGCTTCCACTACACATAAGGGACATAACTGGCCGACCCCTCACAGTGTTCAAGAGAGAACTATCAACATCAGAGGCCCGAGACTGTTCAACACGCTTCCACTACACATAAGGGACATAACTGGCCGACCCCTCACAGTGTTCAAGAGAGAACTTGATAAACACCTCCAAAGGATACCTGATCAACCAGGCTGTGACTCATACGTCAGGCTGCGAGCAGCCGCGTCCAACAGCCTGGTTGACCAGTCCAGCAACCAGGAGGCCTGGTCGACGACCGGGCCGCGGGGACGCTAAGCCCCGAAATCACCTCAAGGTAACCCACACCAACCACCAACCCCTACTGCTACCCCCACCACCACTACAACACTACTGCACCCCACCACCACCAGTCCCGCCTCTGAGTAGAGAGGCGGACCCAGGAGCCAAAGCACAACTAGCCGAGAACATACCATCGCAACAGTAACAACAGATCACGACGGACTAATAAAGGGGAGAGTTATGACAGACAAACTTAACAGACTCCTGTTAAAGTGTTACTAAGACCGGGACACCACGCTGGGTAGACTGCATTTTACCAGCGTCACAAATTTGTTGACACTGTTCCTCACGATGGGGGGGGGGGGGGGGGGGAGACTGGCATGACTGGCACGACACATAATGAGGTAGAGGAGACAGTCAGCATGATGGTCTGGAGCATGATGGTCAGGAGCATGATGGTCAGGAGCATGATGGTCAGGAGCATGATGGTCTGGAGCATGATCGTCTGGAGCATGATGGTCTGGAGCATGATGGTCTGGAGCATGATGGTCTGGAGCATGATGGTCTGAAGCATGATGGTCTGGAGACAGTGTAGGAGAGGGTGGACTTGGAGACAGTGTAGGAGAGGGTGGACTTGGAGACAGTGTAGGAGAGGGTGGAGCCACTGTCGCCGCCACCACCCAACACGTGTAAGGTAGTGAAGGTGGTGACCACGAGACAGTCAGTATACCACACAGGGTCACTGCACCAGTCACAGAGTGGCTATACTTCCACTATACTCCAGGGGAACACACACACACAGTAACATCAGCGGCATATGACACGCTGGTTAATATTACACAGTCCGTCACTAAACCAGAGCTCTTTCAA
>NW_025558950.1:0-12758 GCF_020424385.1 Procambarus clarkii
GCCAAAGGAGACATAGAACACCATAGCAAGACTGCCAAAGGCGACACATAGACACCAACACATGCAAGCAAAGAACTTGCCACAAGGAGACATAGAACACCATAGCAAGACTGCCAAAGGCGACATAGGACACATAGCAAGACTGCCAAAGGAGACATAGAACACCATAGCAGACTGCCAAAGGAGATATAGAACACCATAGCAAGACTGCCGAAGGCGACATTGGACACCATAGCAAGACTGCCAAAGGTGACATTGGACACCATAGCAAGACTGCCAAAGGCGACATAGAACACCATAGCAAGACTGCCAAAGGTGACATTGGACACCATAGCAAGACTGCCAAAGGCGACATAGGACACCATAGCAAGACTGCCAAAGGCGACATAGAACACCATAGCAAGACTGCCAAAGGCGACATAGGACACCATAGCAAGACTGCCAAAGGTGACATAGAACACCATAGCAAGACTGCCAAAGGTGACATGGAACACCATAGCAAGACTGCCAAAGGCAACATAGAACACCATAGCAAGACTGCCAAAGGTGACATTGGACACCATCGCAAGACTGCCAAAGGCGACATAGAACACCATAGCAAGACTGCCAAAGGCGACATAGAACACCATAGCAAGACTGCCAAAGGCGACATAGAACACCATAGCAAGACTGCCAAAGGCGACATAGAACACCATAGCAAGACTGCCAAAGGTGACATAGAACACCATAGCAAGACTGCCAAAGGTGACATAGGACACCATAGCAAGACTGCCAAAGGAGACATAGAACACCATAGCAAGACTGCCAAAGGCGACATAGAACACCATAGCAAGACTGCCAAAGGCGACATAGAACACCATAGCAAGACTGCCAAAGGCGACATAGGACACCATAGCAAGACTGCCAAAGGCGACATAGAACACCATAGCAAGACTGCCAAAGGCGACATAGAACACCATAGCAAGACTGCCAAAGGCGACATAGAACACCATAGCAAGACTGCCAAAGGTGACATAGAACACCATAGCAAGACTGCCAATTATTTATTTATTTATGCATATACAAGAAGGTACATTGGGAATGTGAGGATACATAATATGGTAATTACAGTCTTGTAAGTCATTTACAGTCATTTATACTCAAGAGAGACAAGAGAAAGCACAAAACCTTCAAAAATGATCTACAAACTCACATTATACAACTCCAAACAGCATCAGATACTCTGGACCACAATTATAGACTGTTCACCTTCAGGTCTTGGTCTCAGAGGTCTCAAACCACTGACTACACCCCCCTCCCCCCCCTTTAGAAAAACCGTGCTAACAAAGACTTAGGCCACCAATTGGTTAAAAACGTGTGTTAAAAAAGTGGTTTACATATAGATTTTTAATGTCGTTCGACGAGCTGCCCTTCGTTCAGGACGAAATACGACCTGAAGGCAACTTTAGGTTCACAATGATAAGGTTAAGTTCTCGTAGATAAGGTCAGGAGTTGGTAGATAAAGTTGGCTTCCAGAACTGAAGGGCAAGAGCTACGAGGAGAGGTTAGAGGCATTAAGTATGCCAAAACTAGAAGACAGAAGAAAAAGAAGTAAAATATGATCACTACATACAAAATAGTAATAGGAATTGATAAAATCGATAGGGGAAGATTTCCTGAGACCTGGAACTTTAAGAACAAGAGGTCATGGATTTAAACTACCTCAACACAGATGTCGAAGAAATATCAGAAAATTCACTTTCGCAAACAGAGTGGTAGAGGGTTGGAACAAGTTAGGGGAGAAGGTGGTGGAGGCCAAGACCGTCAGTAGTTTCAAAGCGTTATATGACAAAGAGTGCTGGGAAGACGGGACACCACGAGCGTAGCTCTCATCCTGTAACTACACTTAGGTAATTTCACACACACACACACACACACACACACGACAGGCTACGGATACGACAATAGGATAACGACAGCAGCGTACTCTACACTGGCAAAAGTTAGAACATCATTCAGAAACCTAAGTAAGGAGGCATTTAGGGCGCTTTACACTGCCTACGTAAGGCCAGTCTTAGAGTATGCCGCCTCATCATGGAGTCCCCATCTGAAGAAGCATATAATGAAACTGGAAAAGGTTCAGAGGTTTGCAACGAGACTCGTCCCAGAGCTACGAGGGATGGGGTATGAAGAGCGCCTGAGGGAACTGTGCCTTACGACACTAGAAAGAAGAAGGGAGAGGGGGGACATGATAGGAACGTATAAGATACTCAGAGGAATTGACAGAGTGGACATAGACGAAATGTTCACACGGAATAGTAACAGAACGAGAGGACATGGATGGAAGCTTGAAACTCAGATGAGTCACAGAGATGTAAGGAAGTTTTCTTTTAGCGTGAGAGTAGTGGGGAAATGGAATGCACTTCAGGAACAGGTTGTGGAAGCAAATACTATTCATAATTTTAAAACCAGGTATGATAGGGAAATGGGACAGGAGTCATTGCTGTAAACAACCGATGCTCGAAAGGCGGGATCCAAGAGTCAATGCTCGATCCTGCAAGCACATATAGGTGAGTACACACACACACACACACACACACACACACACACACACACACACACACACACACACACACACACACTTAGATCGCTGTACATAGCTCACGGGATACCAGTTTCAGAATGCACCGCCCCATTGCAGAGTTTCCCATCTAAACACATAAGAAAACTATAAAAGATTCAGAAGTTTGCACACAGCTCGTCTCAGAATTGCGAGGGATGAGACATGAAGAGAAAACTTAACTAAACCTGACGAGGCTAGAAAAGAGCACTGAGAAAGAAGACATGATAGAGACATACAAAGTACTTAAATAGATTGACAGAGCGGAAAAAGAGGAAATGTTCACAGTGAATACCAATGATACAAGGGGGACACGGATGGATGCTTGAGACACAGATGTGTCATAGAGATGTTATAAAGTTTTCTTTTAGCGCAAGAGTAGTGGGGAAATGAAAGGAATTTAAGGAGCAGGTTGTAGAAGTAAACTCTATTCATAATTTTAAAATTAGATACGATAGGGAAATGGGACAGCAGTTTATTAGGCACTAGACAACTAGGAGTCTAGAAAGGCGGGGTCAAAGAGCTAATGCTCTATCCTGCAGGCACAGACTGTAGGCCTATCCTGCAGGCACAGATTGTAGGCCTATCCTACAGGCACAGATTGTAGGCCTATCCTACAGGCACAGATTGTAGGCCTATCCTGCAGGCACAGATTGTAGGCCTATCCTGCAGGCACAGATTGTAGGCCTATCCTGCAGGCACAGATTGTAGGCCTATCCTGCAGGCACAGATTGTAGGCCTATCCTGCAGGCACAGATTGTAGGCCTATCCTGCAGGCACAGATTGTAGGCCTATCCTGCAGGCACAGACTGTAGGCCTATCCTGCAGGCACAGATTGTAGGCCTATCCTGCAGGCACAGACTGTAGGCCTATCCTGCAGGCACAGATTGCAGGCCTATCCTGCAGGCACAGATTGTAGGCCTATCCTGCAGGCACAGATTGTAGGCCTATCCTGCAGGCACAGATTGTAGGCCTATCCTGCAGGCACAGATTGTAGGCCTATCCTGCAGGCACAGATTGTAGGCCTATCCTGCAGGCACAGATTGTAGGCCTATCCTGCAGGCACAGATTGTAGGCCTATCCTGCAGGCACAGATTGTAGGCCTATCCTGCAGGCACAGATTGTAGGCCTATCCTGCAGGCACAGATTGTAGGCCTATCCTGCAGGCACAGATTGTAGGCCTATCCTGCAGGCACAGATTGTAGGCCTATCCTGCAGGCACAGATTGTAGGCCTATCCTGCAGGCACAGATTGTAGGCCTATCCTGCAGGCACAGATTGTAGGCCTATCCTGCAGGCCTGCATAAAATTTCATACAATTTTTTAAATTTCAAAATAGGATACAACGCGTATAATAACATTACGATAACTCAATGCTTTTATCATATAGTAATGATATCTCTAACCCTCATGTGATACCTTATCATGTGATATCTTCAATGCAGCAGTCTTAATTATATACAGATCCTTGTAACTCTAGTTAATTATCTATTTATGTACAGGGAATTATGGGATGTTAGAGTTAGTCAAATCCTCACGAAGATTCCCTTGAGAATCTTGAATGTGGTGATCATGTCCCCCCCTAACTCTTCTGTCTTCCAACGAAGTGAGGTGTAATTCCCGTAGGAATTGGGTGGCATCCGTCACTATTATAGTGTCATCTTAATAGTGACTTCTGAGTTGCTGGAGCTGATTACACTTGAGTAAATAGTGAGTGAATGTGTACACTATCTGCACTTTCTTCTGCGAAGGTGATCACGTTCTTCTAGGGATATGTGCGCCTGTCCTAGCCTGTGTTATCAGTCTTGGATGGATAACAGGGGTCGTAGCCTGTGTGTTATCAGTCTTGGATGGCTATCAGGGGTCGTAGCCTGTGTGTTATCAGTCTTGGATGGCTATCAGGGGTCGTAGCCTATGTGTTATCAGTCTTGGATGGCTATCAGGGGTCGTAGCCTGTGTGTTATCAGTCTTGGATGGCTATCAGGGGTCGTAGCCTATGTGTTATCAGTCTTGGATGGATAACAGAGGTCGTAGCCTGTGTTATCAGTCTTGGATGGATAACAGGAGTCGTAGCCTGTGTGTTATCAGTCTTGGATGGCTATCAGGTGTCGTAGCCTGTGTGTTATCAGTCTTGGATGGATAACAGGGGTCGTAGCCTGTGTGTTATCAGTCTTGGATGGATAACAGAGGTCGTAGCCTGTGTTATCAGTCTTGGATGGATAACAGGAGTCGTAGCCTGTGTGTTATCAGTCTTGGATGGCTATCAGGTGTCGTAGCCTGTGTGTTATCAGTCTTGGATGGATAACAGGGTCGTGCCCATGTGGCTGTGTGTGTGTGTGTGTGTGTGTGTGTGTGTGTGTGTGTGTGTGTGTGTGTGTGTGTGTGTGTGTGTGTGCGTGCGTGCGTGCGTGCGTGCGTGCGTGCGTGCGTGCGTGTGTGCGTGTGTGCGTGCGTGCGTGTGTGCGTGCGTGCGTGCGTGCGTGTTTGTCAGTGACAGACAGCGTGCTATTTAAACAAGGAGGTGAAGAATGCGGCCATGGAGCACATCACCTTAATTGTTCCTCCCGACTGTAGTGAGAGGCAGCAAGTGACCTTTGCTCGACGCTGGGCTCTGTCAGCTATGTGCAACACTGACTACAGGGTCAAAGGTCACCAGGGAAGTGTGTGAGACCTGTACACCTCGCTGATAGTGAGTGAGTGTGTGTGTGGGGGGGGGGGTTGGATTGTGCTTGTTAAAGGGGGTGGTTAAGGGGGGGTGATTGTTATAGGGGGGAGGTGGACTGGGGGAACGGGGTGATTGTATATATACAATCTGTAAATCGCTTTTTTACTACAAAAATATAAACTTGGAGGGGGATTAAAATACGTTGTATTCATTCAATTAATACGATTTGTATTAGCTAGTATTATTCTTCCAAGCTTTAAGCAACGTAATTGGTCATTGGAGTCATCCTGAGGGCGCACCCGATGCTCCGTTGTTTACCCTGGAAGTACCACCAGGAGTCATTTGCGGTGTGGCGGCCGTCCGGTCAACATCTCAGACGCTCCTGGGAGTATAGGTAGCATATGTTTCTACTGTCCTCTCCAAGGAAGACGCCGGCTACCAGTCACCGCTTCTGTGCCAGGGAAGTTCACTACGGGCTCACCATAGCCCGTGCTACTTGCCCCGCTCCTGTGCCAGGTAAGTCCACTACGGGCTCACCATAGCCCGTGCTACTTGCCCCGCTCCTGTGCCAGGTAAGTCCACTTCGGGCTCACCATAACCCGTGCTACTTGCCCCGCTCCTGTGCCAGGTAAGTTACGGGCTCACCATATCCCGTGCTACTTGCCCCGCTCCTGTGCCAGGTAAGTTACGGGCTCACCATAGCCCGTGCTACTTGCCCCGCTCCTGTGCCAGGTAAGTTACGGGCTCACCATAGCCCGTGCTACTTGCCCCGCTCCTGTGCCAGGTAAGTTACGGGCTCACCATAGCCCGTGCTACTTGCCCCGCTCCTGTGCCAGGTAAGTTACGGGCTCACCATAGCCCGTGCTACTTGCCCCGCTCCTGTGCCAGGTAAGTTACGGGCTCACCATAGCCCGTGCTACTTGCCCCGCTCCTGTGCCAGGTAAGTTACGGGCTCACCATAACCCGTGCTACTTGCCCCGCTCCTGTGCCAGGTAAGTTACGGGCTCACCATATCCCGTGCTACTTGCCCCGCTCCTGTGCCAGGTAAGTTACGGGCTCACCATAACCCGTGCTACTTGCCCCGCTCCTGTGCCAGGTAAGTTACGGGCTCACCATATCCCGTGCTACTTGGAAGTTATTCCGAGTAACTGAATCTATAACAACAACGCCGGCTATACCACATTCAGCTGGTAATTGGAACACATTGATTCACCAGCTTCATCCGGTACTAACTCCTTATAAGTTATACAATTATATATAACTTATTCATTTATGACGAGTATACACAGAGTAATGAATATTTTTGTCAGCTTGTGTGAAGTTCTTCCCAGTTTAAGCAGCACTGTTATTTATAAATTACCAATGTTTTAATAAAGTTCTGAGAATTATTAAGATTAAGAAGTGTAAAATAAAGAATCCTGTTTTGGGGAATCGGAATGTGTGTGTGTGTGTGGGTGTGGGTGTGTGTGTGTGTGTGTGTGTGTGTGTGTGTGTGTGTGTGTGTGTGTGTGTGTGTGGTGTAGATTCAAATCAATGGACCTTGCCTGTGTCTCTGGCAGTCTGATGGGCGTGGTTCTTGTTCAGCACGCACACACACACACACACACACACACACACACACACACACACACACACACACACACACACACACACACACACACACACACACACACACAGTAGGCTCAGGACCCTGTACACCAGTTGATTGACAGTTGAGAGGCGGGACCAAAGAGCCAAAGCTCAACCCCCGCAAGCACAAATCAGAGAGTACATACACTTACGCAATCACATTTACGCCTACACCCATACGCACGGCTATATCTATACACATACACACACACACACATGCCCCTACTCGCGCATGATCTGATCCACATGCACTCCTGAACACACCCTCCGCGCTCACGCACGATCTGATTGGCACGACTCCCACCCTTGAACAGACCATTCACGTTCAGGATACTCAGTTCCACGAGCGGCCGTTCTTGGGGTGTAGTAATATCTGCAACATTGTTGACGTTCGTGGGAGATAAATCCCCAAATCCGGATTCAAATTCTTCAAATGAGTTGAGGCGTTTTCCAGATGATAATATGCTGTCTTTATGTATTAGCATCAGCTGGATTATTGTATCTAGTTATCTTCATAATTTCTAGAAATTATCGTATCCAGGGGTTGGGTTATCGTATCCAGGGGGAAGTTTATCGTATCACTGGATTGAAGGATATCGTATATCGAGGTTATCTTGAGGTTATCTTGAGGTTTCCTTATCAAACATGTGGGGCTCGCTATCGTATCGAAAAACTGTAATGTAATCCAGTATCCGTGTTATCGAATCCAGGTATCGTTAATACAGAGATTGCATTATCGTATCCAGGTTTAAAGTTAGCGTTCACGAAGATAAAATATTTTGTCAATAAAGATCTTAATTAATAATAACAATAACGAAATTAGCGAATTGGGCCACGCAAAGTATAAACGATCGTAAGACGTTAACAAGGTGAGAGCAATTTTGCTTGGACAAGGAACCTGTCACACCTGTATATGCTTCTTACCTGTTCGGCTACACACCTGGATAACTACACACCTCCTTAACTACACACCTCCAAAGGATACCTGATCAACCAGGCTGTGACTCATACGTCAGGTTGCGAGCAGCCGCGTCTAACAGCCTGGTTGATCAGTCCAGCAACCAGGAGGCCTGGTCGAAGACCGGGCCGCGGGGACACTAAGCCCCAGAAGCACCTCAAAGTAACCTCAAGGTAACCACACCAATTAGGTGAGTACACCTGGTCAACTACACACCTGGATAACTACATACCTGCTCAACTACACACCTGCTCAACTCTACACACCTGTCCATCTTCTCCCCAACACCTGTGCAACACTCACCTGGAAAAATGAGAGATACAAGTGTTAAGAAGTTTACAACATAATCTTTTAAAGTTAAATTTGACTAACTTTAAACAAAATACAACCAAAGACTCGTGTGTAAAAGACAGATTAGATAATATCAGGATATAGAACACGAGGTTAAAATAGTAATTAAGAACATCTCAAAATCAAAACTTTGTTTCTAAGTATAATATTATACTTGTAGACAAATATACATACATACAGACAGACAGGGACATGCATGTATAGACATACATAGACAGCAGACAGATACAGACAGGGGACATAACATATAGAGGCAGATAGACCATAAATATGGACAGATAGACATACAGACACACACAAATGTACATATAGTTCTAACCAAACACACACATATCCACACATGACGATAGGAAAGTACCAATTTGAACCCCTATTAACCATCGTAACTGTTAAGAGATAATAGCCAAATAAAAACCCAAATTAAAATTCCAGAACCCAATTTTTCAAGTGGTAATTATCATTCTCATTTTCTGTAAGTCGCTTTCCTAACTATAACTTGAGAAACGCTGTACTTATAAAGTACAAGAACAAAATTATAGTGAAAAACACATAATAAACTAGATGAGGGGGGGCCCAAGAGCTAAGGTACGGCTTAGTGTGTGCACAAACAGGTAAGGTCTTAGTGAAATTGTTCCGTTAGAACAATTACAGGGTGGAGGTGTGTGTGTGTGTGTGTGTGTACTCACCTAGTTGTACTCACCTAGTTGTGTTTGCGGGGGTTGAGCTCTGGCTCTTTGGTCCCGCCTCTCAACCGTCAATCAACAGGTGTACAGATTCATGAGCCTATCGGGCTCTGTCATATCTACACTTGAAACTGTGTATGGAGTCAGCCTCCACCACATCACTTCCTAATGCATTCCATTTGTCAACCACTCTGACACTAAAAAAGTTCTTTCTAATATCTCTGTGGCTCATTTGGGCACTCAGTTTCCACCTGTGTCCCCTTGTGCGTGTTCCCCTTGTGTTAAATAGACTGTCTTTATCTACCCTATCAATCCCCTTCAGAACCTTGAATGTGGTGATCATGTCCCCCCTAACTCTTCTGTCTTCCAGCGAAGTGAGGTTTAATTCCCGTAGTCTCTCCTCGTAGCTCATACCTCTCAGCTCGGGTACTAGTCTGGTGGCAAACCTTTGAACCTTTTCCAGTTTAGTCTTATCCTTGACTAGATATGGACTCCATGCTGGGGCTGCATACTCCAGGATTGGCCTGACATATGTGGTATACAAAGTTCTGAATGATTCTTTACACAAGTTTCTGAATGCCGTTCGTATGTTGGCCAGCCTGGCATATGCCGCTGATGTTATCCGCTTGATATGTGCTGCAGGAGACAGGTCTGGCGTGATATCAACCCCCAAGTCTTTTTCCTTCTCTGACTCCTGAAGAATTTCCTCTCCCAGCTGATACCTTGTATCTGGCCTCCTGCTCCCTACACCTATCTTCATTACATTACATTTGGTTGGGTTAAACTCTAACAACCATTTGTTCGACCATTCCTTCAGTTTGTCTAGGTCTTTTTGAAGCCTCAAACAGTCCTCTTCTGTCTTAATCCTTCTCATAATTTTGGCATCGTCCGCAAACATTGAGAGAATGAATCGATACCCTCCGGGAGATCATTTACATATATCAGAAACAAGATAGGACCGAGTACAGAGCCCTGTGGGACTCCACTGGTGACTTCACGCCAATCGGAGGTCTCACCCCTCACCGTAACTCTCTGCTTCCTGTTGCTTAGGTACTCCCTTATCCACTGGAGCACCTTACCAGCTACACCTGCCTGTCTCTCCAGCTTATGTACCAGCCTCTTATGCGGTACTGTGTCAAAGGCTTTCCGACAATCCAAGAAAATGCAGTCCGCCCAGCCCTCTCTTTCTTGCTTAATCTGTGTCACCTGATCGTAGAATTCTATCAAGCCTGTAAGGCAAGATTTACCCTCCCTGAATCCATGTTGGCGATTTGTCACGAAGTCCCTTCTCTCCAGATGTGTTACCAGGTTTTTTCTCACGATCTTCTCCATCACCTTGCATGGTATACAAGTCAAGGACACTGGCCTGTAGTTCAGTGCCTCTTGTCTGTCGCCCTTTTTGTATATTGGGACCACATTCGCCGTCTTCCATATTTCTGGTAGGTCTCCCGTCTCTAGTGATTTACTATACACTATGGAGAGTGGCAAGCAAAGTGCCTCTGCACACTCTTTCAGTACCCATGGTGAGATCCCATCTGGACCAACCGCCTTTCTAACATCCAGATCCAGCAGGTGTCTCTTGACCTCCTCTCTCGTAATTTCGAACTCCTCCAAGGCCGCCTGGTTTACCTCCCTTTCTCCTAGCTCCTTTCTTCTGTGTGTGTGTGTGTGTGTGTGTGTGTGTGTGTGTGTGTGTGTGTGTGCGTGCGTGCGTGTGTGTGTGTGTGTGTGTGTGTGTGTGTGTGTGTGTGTGTGTGTGTGTGTGTGTGTGTGTGTGTGTGTGTGTGTGTGTACTCACCTATTTGTGCTTGCAGGATCGAGCATTGGCTCTTGGATCCCGCCTTTCCAGCTATCGGTTGTTTACAGCAATGACTCCTGTCCCATTTCCCTATCATACCTAGTTTTAAAAGTATGAATAGTATTTGCTTCCACAACCTGTTCCCCAAGTGCATTCCATTTTTCTACTACTCTCACGCTAAAAGAAAACTTCCTAACATCTCTGTGACTCATCTGAGTTTCCAGTTTCCACCCATGTCGCCTCGTTTTGTTATTATTACGTGTGAACATTTCTTCTATTTCCACTCTGTCAATTCCCCTGAGTATTTTATATGTTCCTATCATATCTCCTCTCTCCCTTCTTTTCTCTAGTGTCGTAAGGTTCAGTGTGTATTCACCTAGTTGTGTTTGCGGGGGTTGAGCTTTGCTCTTTCGGCCCACGCAAACACAACTAGGTGAATACACACTGAACCTTACGACACTAGAGAAAAGAAGAGAGAGAGAGGAGATATGATAGGAACATAAAAAATACTCAGGGGAATTGACAGTGTTTGTGTGGTAAAACATGCCTAATCGGCTACACTCCAACTCGGGACCCTTTGATTACTAAGCCAGTATCAATTCCTAGCATCTATGAGTATCTAATTAAATAAAATGAATTATAAAAATACAGCAACGTTGATCAGTAATATTCTTTAGTTATACCTAACTTCGCGTAGCATTTTCTGTAGTAACTAACCCGTCGTTTTCTACGAACATATTTGTAGGTAAACTACATCACATTTTAGCACATTCCTAAGTTACAATGATATATATTTTTAAATAACATTCTTATTAGAAATCCGATTATTGGAACATGTATTATTGCACACATGACTATATATTAAACAATATTGTGTCACAGTGAAATATGATGAAATGTTCTGGATCATTATATGAACAGCATTGAAATCTTTTCTCTCAACTCCATTGGCCAATAACACAATCGCTTTGCTCATTAATTTGACATTATCTGCAATAGACATGACTTATCAACATTTATATCAGTGAAACCCGGTCATTAAAACTATTTTAACAGACAAGAACAACATTA
This sequence comes from Procambarus clarkii, assembly GCF_020424385.1. Lineage (NCBI taxonomy): Eukaryota > Metazoa > Arthropoda > Malacostraca > Decapoda > Cambaridae > Procambarus > Procambarus clarkii. The sequence continues at coordinate 11,754 of NW_025558950.1, forward strand.
TTGCTATTGTAAGACACTCTTATATAATGTAGAATTAAACAAAAAAATCGTATGATTTTGAGGCACTTAGCGACTTGGAGACATTCCAAAATCCTCTTATAAGTAAGGACAGGAGATCAGACCACACACTAGAAGTTGAAGGGACGACGACGTTTCGGTCCGTCCTGGACCATTCTCAAGTCGATTCTCACAATCGACTTGAGGTCGGTCCAGGTCGGTCAGGACGGACCGAAACGTCGTCGTCGTTGGGACCGACCTGGACCGACCTCAAGTCGATTGTGAGAATCGCTTGAGAATGGTCTCAGGACGGACCGAAACGTCGTCGTCCTACAACTTCTAGTGTGTGGTCTGGTCAACATACTGTAGCCACGTTATATTGACTTATCGCCTGCATAAGGACAGGAGACATCTCCAGTCACGCAGGGTACAGTCTCACACCTCCACAGATCTCCAGTATCAGCTCTTGATACTGGAAATGGCTCAAAAGGGCCACCACCACTTACGGGGCTATTCATGCCCGTGCCACCTTTTGGGTGGCTTTTAATCTTCATCAATTAATCTTATAAGCAGGCGATGAGTCACAATAACGTGGCTGAAGTATGTTGACTTGACTTGAAGTACAATCGACTTGAGAATGGTCCAGGACGGACCGAAACGTCGTCGTCCCTTCAACTTCTAGTGTGTGGTCTGGTCAACAATCTTATAAGTAACATTTTGCTTTTCAAATAGTCCAGGAATACTGCCAGAGGTCGAACTGGTGACAGGAGTCGACAAGTTGTGGACACCAGATATCCAGTCAGACTAGATCATGACTTGGTGCTTTTCAGTTCTGTAATGAATGTGAGGGAGATGGTGATAGTGACGATGGGAAGGGAGGAAGAGGAGGCGGGAAGAGAGGGTAAGGGAGAGAGAGGGAGGGAGGGAGGGGGGTGTATGGAAACAATGAAAGTAGCACAAAAGATGGGAGAGGAAGAAAAAGATAGACCAAAAGATAAGATGAGAAAG
>NW_025558951.1:0-12921 GCF_020424385.1 Procambarus clarkii
ATTTCACAAAACCTGACATACATCTCATTCACTTCCTTGCCTAGCAACAAGTCTGTCCAATTATACTCACTAAAAAAATTTCTAAGGTTGCCATAATGTCCTCTCCTAAAGTCAGGTTTTTCATTTGCATCGACCATCATATTTTCTTCCAGATTATAACGCATTGCATACTTTATTCCCAAAAAGACATGGTCACTTTTACCCAAGGGAGGAAGGTACTGAATGTCAAATATTTCTTCCTCCTTCCTGGTAAATATCAAATCTAGCATGGAGGGAACGTCCCCTTCCCTCATCCTCGTAGCTTGTTTAACATGTTGATACAAGAATGTTTCCAGGATGAGGTTTACAAATTTACAGGTCCAGAAATCTTCTGTTTTAGCTTCACATGCTTCCCAGTCTATGGATTTCAAGTTGAAGTCGCCGACTATCAACAGTCGTGAACTATCGTTATCCGCTCTCGCTATGATCTCTCTCATTATTGTTACAAGACCTTCTCGTTTACTATCTAGCTCCTCCTTTGACCATGTGCTGCTTAACGGTGGACTATATGCATTTATGATCATTAGTTTATCATCCTCATGGCAGATCTCTAGTGCTATTATGTCAACTTCTTGTGGATTGGCAGTCATTATTTCGTTCACCTTTAGGTGTTCTTTCACCAGCACAGCAACGCCACCGCCTTTCCTGATTTTTCTGTCCCATCTCCAAATTGAGTAGCCCCTTGGGAATATGACCTCATTTAAAATAGCATCTTCAAGTTTTGTCTCCGTGAGTGCAACAATGTCTGGTGTCTGCAGCTGTATTATATCACTTAACTCCAGTATCTTTGATCTTACTCCATCTATGTTGGTGTATGCAATCTTGAGGAACTTGTTCCCCCTCTTCTTATTTTTCACTCCCCCTTTCTCTAATGATTTTGTTGGTTTGCCTTTATGTACCTGTTACGGACCCGAGCCCAGCGTCCGAGCACGGAGCAGTGACGACCGCGCCATCTGTGGGTCAGCTCCCGAAACCCCCTCCAAAAGGACGACGCCATCTAGTGAGGACAAGATATACTGGCCACAAGGGCTAGTTTCCAGTCCTGATCAGCTCATAACACAGCCGCTGCTGACCTCTGGTGAGGTGGAGCTTAGACAGCAACGCCATCTATGGAGTGGATAGGTGGGCGTTTGTGTCTAAGCCTGTAAGTGAGGTGCCCTAGAGTGTCCCTATTACTGATGACGTGTCTGATTACAGAGTCGACCTGGGACTGCTGTAATGGAAGTTGGATCAGTCTACCCAAGGCAGCCGTCTTGTCTCCAAGTATTTGCTGCAGCAGCTGTGAGTCACCCCCCAGATGAACACTGTGGTGTTAGCCTGCCTGTGACGGGGCAGTTGAGGGATTGTCGTACCCGGGACTGACTGGTGGAGACGCTTAACCACTGGGGTGTTGTAGTGAGGAGAGTGACCTGTGGGATCACACGAGGCTCCTGACTAGGGTTCGCGACCTTAGTATCGATCGTGGAGTGGCCTAACCAGCGTTGCTGATTGGAACCTGCCAGCTACAGGCTGGATTTTGTGGTTGAAGGCCTCCACGACGGTGCCCCCAGTGGAACTGTGATTTGGCTGGCCTGTGGCCAGGGTAGACTCAAGAGAATCGAAGGATTCGTCGTGAGGCCACCAGAGGACTAAGACCTTAGCATCGTCGAGCACCGTGGAACACTCCGTGTCTTCAGAAGAAGACAACGTTGTACATAATAGTGTTTAACCCCCCCCCCCCCCCTGTGTAACCTTTTATATATTATTTATGGTGACGGTAATAATTATATTATTAAGTTTTTGCCTTTATTTTTCTTCCCCTTTAATTTACTTGCGTTACGGATCACATCCCTTGAAAGCCACTATTAGCTTGGGGCCGGATACCCTACCTCTAACAACATCAGAGAAAGAACCCGATTGCGACCCTAGAGGGCCGTAACATAATTGGCATCCCCAGCGGAATCCGTCCCCTTGTCAAGTATGTTTGACAGGGGTGGTGAAGTGGCGTAATCCCTGTAAATAATTCCCCTTGTGTGTGACTATTAGGACGTTATACGTCCTGTGCGGTGCTCGGAGTGACTAAGTGCAATATTGTGCAGTGCGGTGCTCGCTGTGATTAAGTGCAATATTGTGCAGTGCGTTGCTCGCTGTGATTAAATGCAATATTGTGTAGTGCGGTGCTCGGTGTGATTAAGTGCAATATTGCGTAGTGCGGTGCTCGGTGTGATAACGTGCAACATTGTATAGCGAAGTGCTCACTGTGATTAAGTGTAATATTGTGTAGTGCGGTGCTCGGTGTGATTCAGTGCAATATTGTAGAGCGAGGTGCTCGCTGTGATTAAGTGCAATATTGTGTAGTGCGGTGCTCGGTGTGATTCAGTGCACTATTGTAGAGCGAGGTGCTCGCTGTGATTACGGGCAATATTGTGTAGCGCGGTGCCCGGTGTAATTACGTGCAATATTGGCAAGTGCAGTGTTTGGCATGATAAAGTGCAATATTGACGTAGAACAGTGCTCGGTGCGTTAAGTGCTAACGAAAGCGGTGTTAAGTGCTAGTGTTCCATCTTGGTGACAATGGCAGAAAAATCGACCATCGACGATCTGGACGATGTTCAGGCTTTTCTGAACAGGGAGGACTGTCTTGCCAGATTAAAATACCTGGGCAAACAGGAACTCGTACTGGTGAGAGCCTACCTGGAGATCAAGATACGTGCCAGTGATTCCCGTGTGGAGATCTTGTCCAAGGTTCACCGGCATTTGAAGGCCGAAGAAAAACAGGAAGATGAGGCACTAGGTACAAAAGAAGGTGAGGAAATAGCTTCCACTGAAAAGGAAGATAAAGGCAGCGACATTGACAGCGATGCAGGTGAGCTGAATATTAGCTTGCTAACAGTCAAAATGCGTGCCTTGGAAATAAATCGCGAGATAGAATGGAAGAAATTAGAAATGGAAAGAGAGAGACAAGATAAAAAATTAGAGATAAGGCGTTTAGAATTAGAACGAGAAGAAAGAAGAGAAGAGTGAGAAAGGGAAGAGAAACAGCGAGAGAGAGAAGAAAAAGAAAGACAGAGACAACATGAACTAGAAGTATTGCGGTTAGGTGGTGGGAGGCAAAGAATGGAAACAAGTGTTTTCGATCCGGTAAGGAACATCAAAATGGTCCCAAAATTCAATGAGAAGGAAGTGTCGAAGTTCTTCGCGGCCTTCGAGAAAGTCGCTGCCTCTTTGGAGTGGCCAAGGGAGAATTGGGCCATCATGATACAGTCAGTCTTGACTGGGAAGGCCCAAATCGCCTACTCCACGTTGTCCCTTGACGACTCCGGCGATTATGACAAGGTGAAGGTCGTGCTCATGGCGTACCAATTGGTACCTGAGGCTTACAGGCAGAAGTTTAGAAACCTGAAGAAGACCTCAGAGCACACTTTCACTGAATTCGCGACCATCAAGGAGCGACTTTTCCAGGAATGGTGTGCCTCTCGGAAGGTGGAGACCAAAGAAGACCTCGAGCAGCTCATACTGTTAGAGGACTTCAAAGACTGTCTGTCTGGAGACCTGAAGACATACTTAGAGGAACAGCAGGTAGAGACCTTACGTGCGGCAGCCACTATGGCTGAAGAGTACATCTTAACGCATAGGCCTTCTGCTAAGTATGTCCCGAGGAATTACCCACGCCAGTTTGACAAACCTCATCAGGAAGAAGAGAGACCCGTCCCACAAAGCGCTGTGAAGACGCCCCCAAGTAGCCCTCGAAGGACCAGTCCTAACAGTCCGAAACACCGGAGTCCGAGGAGGAATATGGTGTGCTGAACTTGTGGGCAGAAAGGGCATGTAGCTGCTATGTGTCGAGGCAGAAGAGGTAACGGCCCTCGTAGGAAGGTGATGTTGATGAGCTGTGTGACACCACCAGCAGGAAGCCAGTCTACGACTACGCAGGAAGGACCAAGTTTGTTCGCCCCTCACACTTCAAGCGGGTACGTAACGAGTGATCACACTGGTAGATCAGTTGTAGTGCTCAGAGATAGTGGAGCAGCCCAGTCCCTGATCGTGGGTAGCTCGTTACCCGAGGGAGTGAGTGTGGATGGGAGACAAAAGGTTGTCCTGGTTGGGTTTCCTAGGACGCAGTACATCGCCCCCTTAGTGCCGGTACATCTCGACTCGTCTTACTTCAGCGGCACATGTGCGTTGGCAGTAGTCGATACCCTGCCTATAGCTGGGATCGACGTGATACTAGCCAACGACTTGGTGACAGATTGGAGCAACAATCTTCCCAAGGTCGCGGACGAGTCAGCCGGAACAGCAAGGTCTGAGGTAATAGAAGGCAGTGGTAATGTCCAGGTACAGTCAGGCCCGGAATCAGGTAACATGTTTAATTTGTCCTCTACCCGACAGATCGAGAACGTTCTAGCAGAGTCTCCTGAATCGTTTCCCGACAAGAAGCATGAGGTTATGATGGCAGAAGCGACTGAGCGAGAAGAGAGGCCTCGTGTGCAAGTACCCACGGATACCAAAGAGTCTGGAGCGAAGGCGGATGTGTACTTGCGGTATGGCAAGGTACAGCGTTCATTGAACCAGCCAGAGATTCCCCAGACGTCGGAGGTATGTGAAGTATGTACGAAGGTTCTAGTGCCCTCTTCGGTCCAAACCAGGCTAATGGTTATAGCCGGCTATGGACATTTGAAGCTCAGGAAACTTGTCCCTAAGTTAACCAAATGTTTCTTAGCGGTATTTTGTTTTATTCTCGTGTGTACTCTCAGTAAGGACCAGTGGACGACCCGACAGATGATGGCTCCCATGAACATGGTGAAGAGATCCCAGGGATTAGAGGCATGCACTGTGAGTGTTGCAGTCGAAGAAGGGACCTGGAAGGTGATGGTAGATACGGGAGGTATGAGATGTGACATTAAGAGTGTTTCCGACAGGTTGACACCCCCGCGTGATTGCTGAGCCTAAATGCAGCGTTATACGGAACGTTGGTCGACCTGACGGTGGCAGAGCGAATGCCACCCTTGATGCACGAGCAGCCCTGTTGGGACTAGGTGTGGGCCTAGTAGAGAAGTATGCTGTGAGTACTGATTTAACTGTCGCTGTGACTCTAAATAATCCGACCCCTGTATTCCAGGTTCCCGTCTCCCTGAAGGACTACCGGACCGGTACTAGAAATGCCGTCTGTAACCAGCCATCAACGGTGCCACGACACAGGGAGGTGTCGAGTCGCCCCAGATCGTGTCTACACCGATCCTTACTGAAGAGATGTGAGATTATACTCCGGATTGACATCTCGGTGAAGGTGTGGGATGTTGCAACAGGCAGGTCATTGCCTACCATCTTCAAGTTTCATCTGTGCCAGAGTTTCCCGTTCGGACAGTTCTGTGGACAAGACATCCTCGCCATTCCAGTTCTTAGAGTACGTGAGTTCGTGTGGAGTTGTATCCACGTACTAATTTGGTTTGTGTTTTTCTTTATAGAAACCCAAACCAAATTCTTTTTGGTGGGGAGGTGTTACGGACCCGAGCCCAGCGTCCGAGCACGGAGCAGTGGCGACCGCGCCATCTGTGGGTCAGCTCCCGAAACCCCCTCCAAAAGGACGACGCCATCTAGTGAGGACGAGATATACTGGCCACAAGGGCTAGTTTCCAGTCCTGATCAGCTCATAACACAGCCGCTGCTGACCTCTGGTGAGGTGGAGCTTAGACAGCAACGCCATCTATGGAGTGGATAGGTGGGCGTTTGTGTCTAAGCCTGTAAGTGAGGTGCCCTAGAGTGTCCCTATTACTGATGACGTGTCTGATTACAGAGTCGACCTGGGACTGCTGTAATGGAAGTTGGATCAGTCTACCCAAGGCAGCCGTCTTGTCTCCAAGTATTTGCTGCAGCAGCTGTGAGTCACCCCCCAGATGAACACTGTGGTGTTAACCTGCCTGTGACGGGGCAGTTGAGGGATTGTCGTACCCGGGACTGACTGGTGGAGACGCTTAACCACTGGGGTGTTGTAGTGAGGAGAGTGACCTGTGGGATCACACGAGGCTCCTGACTAGGGCTCGCGACCTTAGTATCGATCGTGGAGTGGCCTAACCAGCGTTGCTGATTGGAACCTGCCAGCTACAGGCTGGATTTTGTGGTTGAAGGCCTCCACGACGGTGCCCCCAGTGGAACTGTGATTTGGCTGGCCTGTGGCCAGGGTAGACTCAAGAGAATTGAAGGATTCGTCGTGAGGCCACCAGAGGACTAAGACCTTAGCATCGTCGAGCACCGTGGAACACTCCGTGTCTTCAGAAGAAGACAACGTTGTACATAATAGTGTTTAACCCCCCCCTGTGTAACCTTTTATATATTATTTATGGTGACGGTAATAATTATATTATTAAGTTTTTACATTTATTTCCCTTCCCCTTTAATTTACTTGCGTTACGGATCACATCCCTTGAAAGCCACTATTAGCTTGGGGCCGGATACCCTACCTCTAACAACATCAGAGAAAGAACCCGATTGCGACCCGAGAGGGCCGTAACAGTACCACTTTACTGGCCTGCCTACCCCTATCACTTTGTAGAAAAAAAGAATTGATTTCGTCTTCATTCCTACTCTCATTTAAATGTTTTGCCTCGGCGAGGTTCAGTTTCAGCTTCTCTCTATCTTCTTTTGAAAGATCTTGTCTTAACGACCACACTTTCCCATCCTCATCACTTTGTAATTTTCTAGCATTCCTTAATACTTCTTCCATTTGTTTGGTACCATTTAGGGTGATCCTCAAAGGTCGATCTTTCCCTTTTACATATCTGCCTATTCGCCTGTAGTCGCAGACATTCTCTATGGTTGTAAGACCTTCCACGAGGCCAACAATTTTATCTACTACTTTTTCTTCTTCTACAGCTCTTTCTGACCTAGATGTTATCTCCTTTTCCTTGCAGCCAAAAATGATCAGGGACTTACTCCGATCAACTGTGTTTTGCACCAACTTCGGGTTAGATGCCAATTCTTTCCTCACTTCTAGCCTAATGTTTATTTTATCTTGGTTGCTGCAGTGTTTGACTTCCTTTACTGCTTCTTCTATTTTTTCCTTCTCCTTGGCCACTTGTGCATAAGTGAGTTGCATATCTTTCTTGCACTGTTCTATTCCCTGTGTAACTTCCTCCATCTGTGCTGACAAAAGCTGTTTCTCCTGTTGAAATTCCTTACCTAACCTATTGTAGTCATTTATGTTTAAATTTACTTTAACTTCTTCCAAAGCTATTTTTAAGAATTTAATTTCTTCTTCCATGGCTTTGCAATTAGTTTCCAATTGAATCTTATCCTTGCGCAAGTCTTTCAATACACCCTCAAGACGTACAACATACATGCTATTTAAATGGTCATTACTTTCTTTCAATTTACTAATTATTTCTACATGGGAGGTCACAATAGTATCTAATTTTACCACCTTGTTGAATAGACTGGTTATCTCAATGCTTTCTTCACTGAATCCAGCAAAATCAAGCTCTGTTTTGTATTTCCTCTTGCAGGCGGCCATCTTGAATGTTGTTCTCTGCACTGTAAACACTAGGGGTAATGTCACCAATGTTATGACCCTTATGTTCTTCAAACAATAGGGTCTGAATTGCACTGACTGAGCACAGTCTTTCAACACTGTGTGGGACAGGTGTTTGAGAGCCAGAGGCACATGTACTACAAATGGTTGCTCACGCAGTACTAACCCAGCCAGCAGCCCTTGTCTTTCATATTCGTTATAGCAAAAGGTTCGTTCAGTGTTTGTTGGGTAGGCTGCTCCATTATGACAATCTTTCTTTGTTTCAAATGTGTTCCATTTGTTTTGTATTTGTCACTTACGTCTCAATAATGGAGCAGCCTACCCGACAAACAGTGAACGAACCTTTATGGCATTTGTCCATTTTTCAAATTGTTTCAACAGTTCTTTTTATTTTTCGTTTTTTTTTTATTTAAGAAACATGGAGGAGCCGACCTGTAGACCACCGAACAAACCTTTTTGACATTTGTACTGGTTTTCAAAATTCTTCATTTTTTTTTATTATTTACGTTTTTTGTATGTAAGAAACATGGAGCAGCCTACCTGCCGACCACCGAACGAACCTTTTGCTATAAGACAAATGAAAAATAAATATTTAACACATTTGAAATAAGGAAAATGTCATAATGGTTTATTCAGTGTATGTAAGGTAGGCTTCTCCATTATTGAGACGTAAATGACAAATACAAAACAAATTGAACACATTTGAAACAAAGAAAGATTGTTATAATGGAACAGCCTACCTGCCGAACACCGAACGAACCTTTTTGACATTTGTTGTATATCAGACATTTCATTTCTTTTTTCCTACAAAAACGTTAATGCTTTGCAACATCTCAGCAGTCACCCTTTTATATCCCAGCATTATTAGCATCTTTAAACAAGAACAACATAATTTATGTGCATCGTCGGAGTCGGAGTCTAAGAATGTGCAAGAAGCAGCGCGACCCCACCATGTGGTGTTGACGTTACTCAAACCTGCGTTCGTCATACGGGACGATTTGACGCCGATCGGGCCATTCGTTACCCAAAATGTTAATCTTTTGGGGCGATCGTTATGCGAGGTACCACTGTATACCACAATTCACTGTATGGAATAATATTACAGTACTGTAAAAAAACTAAGAAAAAATCAATCAGAGACATTGAAATAATTAGGTAATAGTATATTTGTGGCAACTGCCATCTGACAGCTTGGGCGGAGTAGACCTCGTCTGGCGAAGGCTCTGCCAACGCCCCTTTTTTGCCATACTTCCCTACCCTATTGCGGCTAAAATATGCCACCTACAATTTTTTTGTTATTTTTTCCGTGATCAGGGAACAAAAATGAACACTTCTATAAGACGAAAGAATTTTTTGGATTTTTTTTTTTGTTGCGCCTGTGGGTGTGAATTCCATTTGGGCCCCTAGCGATTTGAGGGTTAAAGTAGCAGACATTGCCCCTCAACACAAGAGAGGGAGCAAAGCATTGGGAAAGAATTATAGACCAGTTGCACTAACGTCCCACATAATAAAAGTATTTGAGGGTGTGATTAGGAGTCAGGTCACCAGTTTTATGGAGACCAATGACCTTCACAACCCAGGCCAACAAGGATTTCCAGCAGGAAAATTGTGCCTCTCACAGCTACTTGATCACTACGACAAAGTCACTGAGGCTTCAGAAGAAAAACAGAATGTGGATGTGGTATACATGGACTTTGCCGAGCATTCAATATATGTGACCATGGAGTAATTGCACACAATATGAGGTCAATGGAAATAACCGGTAAAGTAGGACACTGGATACTCAGCTTTCGGTTGAACAAGACACAAAGAGCAACAGTCAACCATAAAAATTCGAGTCCAAGCACAGTTAAAAGCTCTGTACCTTAAGGTACAATCCATGCCCCACTGCTTTTCCTTATTCTCATATCAGATATAGACAAAAATACAAGTCACAGCTTCGTATCATCCTTTGCAGATGACACAAAAGTCAGTAGGAAAATTACCTCTGCTGAAGACATTGAAAAACTTCAAGCAGATATTAATAAAGTTTTCGACTGGGCAACAGAAAATACTAGTACATTATATGTAAGTACTGTATCTACATTTGTGTTCACCATAGGGAACCACCCGCCAAACACACACAACGAAACTACGACGTTGGTACAACGTTCGAACACGTTTTAACACCACCTAACCAGTGATAACAACCAATATAGCAAGTTGTAACAACGTTCTAATACATCATAAACATGTTAAGCCAAGATGTAACAACTTTATTACAAACTGTAACAAGCGGAAAATAGAGACAGTTTCGGTTTGTGTTTCCAGGGCACTAAGTTGGTATGGTGAGTGCAGACGGTAACAGGTGGCCACACAGATTCAACAGATGACACTATAGCCCTCCCTCCTTCAACATTACTCCTCCCCCCAATACAACGCACAGCACAAATTATTATTTATTTATTTATATCACAACAATCCTGCTATTATTAGAATCCCGGTCATTTTTATCACAGTCAGAGGTCTTCTGTAGTACTATCATCGCTAAATAATACTAGTTACATATATTTTTTACATTTTTAGGCGATGCTGTAATCACAAGCTGAATAGCAGTGCTGTGAGCTCATGCTGCATGCGCCAGCCTTGGTGGTTCATTCAGTACTGAGGTTCTCACACCCGGGAATGTTGCCCAAGATTTTTTAAATGGCATCTGTTTACAAGAGCCCTGAGGAAGCTGATGTGAACCACGTGTAGCCGTGGGACTTTTAAATCTTGCATGATACTCCTAAACATCATATGATACTATGCCCAATTTGTTGACAGTTACTCAAAGCATCATATGATGCTTTGTGCAGTTTAAGGGATAAAAAGTTAACACAACAGCCTGCTACAGCTTGATTTGGGTGACATTTTTCAGCAAAACTTTGCAATTCTTCCCATGCTGCACTCATTTTCTTAATAAATGAGGAAGGGACATCCTCTACTCTATATCAACAACCCTCATACCATTTTCATGTTTATGAATGATCTCTTGTTTTTCCTCTATGGTCATCCTCACATGTGCTTTCTTAGGTTGAACCTCACCACCGACTTTCTTGAGACCCATTACGTGATATATAATAATTACTTTTATGTTCAAAAAACAAAAAGCACAAAAATAATTAAATTCTTTACAAGCACGATCGTCACTAAGCAGGCAGCTCTGGTAAACTGAGGGCAGGTCGGCCGTGCCTCCAGGAATCACGGGATTGGTCGACCCATATGCGTATCAACAAAGTCGCTTGTCGAGGCAAAGGACGTAAGTCAAGTTGCATTTTCCGACGAAATTTACGTCGTAACTCAAAAAATTCGTAAGCAGGGGCAGTTGTAAGTCCAGGTGCCACTGTACTTGGTGCACACAACACTTCTAGGAAATCCACTTTCAACTTCCTTTATAAGCTGAACTTTTTATTCAAAAGTCATCACAACCTGTTTTCTCTTGGCTCTACCACTTGTTGAAGCCATGAACAACAGATTCCCTGCATTTCCTGATATATTACCAGGATGCAAAAAAAAAGCATTGAATGTAATGAAGAAATACTAAAGAAATTGTTCACGACTTTTATTAGACCAAAGCTGGAATATGCAGCGGTTGTATGGTACCCATATCTTAAGAAGCACATCAACAAACTGGAAAAGGTGCAACAACATGCCACTAAGTGGCTCCCAGAACTGAAGGACAAGAGCTACGAGGAGAGATTAGAGGCATTAAATATGCAAAAACTAGAAGATAGAAGAAAAAGAGGCGATATGATCACTACGTTCATTATAGTAACAGGAATAGATAAAATTGATAGGGAAGAATTCCTGAGACTCGGAACTTCAAGAACAAGAGGTCATTGATTTAAACTAACGAAACAAAGCTGCCGGAGAAAAATACGAAAATTCACTCTTGTAAACAGAGTGGTAGACGGTTGGAACAAGTTAAGTGAGGTGGTGGTGGAGGCCAAAACCGTCAGTAATTTCAAAGCATTATATGACAAAGAGTGCTGGGGAGACGGGACACCACGAGCGTAGCTCTCATCCTGTAACTACACTTAGGTAATTACACCAGTTTTTGGGTGAGACCCGGAGGCTCCCGGAGCTATCCAGATTGATATGGATATACTGTATTAGACTTTGGCACCAGTCAAGTGAATGGAGTTCTTAGGCCTACCGGGGACCATGAGCCAGAATCTGGCCCCTTCAGAGAGGCACAAGGAGCAATGACCTATAGAAATGCACATGTGGTTTGGAGCATTCTATTTCTGCCATCGACCGGGTCAGGCACCCAAAAAGGTAAATGCCCCAAAACAAACCCTATTCTGGTTAAAAACTGCTACTGAAATTCAAACGAGTGAACAGAAATCCCCAAATGAAAACAAGCAAACGAGCATGACGTCACCACGTGCCGCTCCGCTGTCTGCCCAGCTCCCTTCTCACTGGGAAGGGGGTAGGGGGAGCCCCAGACTCCTTGTGCCGGCTATCTACACCCCAGTTCTGAGGCTGGATGTCAAAACATGCAAAAAAAACGCCTACTGGAGGGATGGAGGGTTGCAGGCAATGAGTCACAATAACGTGGCTGAAGAATGTTGACCAGACCACACACTAGAACATAAGAACATAAGAACAAAGGTAACTGCAGCAGGTCTATTGGCCCATACGAGGCAGCTCCTATCTATAACCCCCCAATCCTACTCATATACTTGTCCATCCCGCACTTGAAACAATCGAGGGACCCCACCTCCACCACGTTACGCGGTAATTGGATCCACAAATCAACAACCCTGTTACCGAACCAGTATTTACCCAAGTCTTTCCTAAATCTAAACTTATCCAATTTATACCCAATTATAGAAGGTGAAGGGACGACGATGTTTCGGTCCGTCCTGGACCATTCTCAAGTCGATTGTGATGAGGAATTGATGATTGATAAAGATTAAGCCTTATTAGGCTTAATCTTTATTATTATAAGATTATTAAACTGAGATGCCCCACAAGAAAATCGAGCCAGTCCCTGAACCCCGGATAAATTGAAATGTGCCAATATGCGACCCGGAGGTCCAGGGGCACCATGCAAGCGCCTGGCTCCAAAAGCAGCTGGACCTGGGACAGACTAGTCATCCGACAGGAGGGGCAAGAAACCCAGGGGTTCAGACGTGACAAGTCCAGAATGAACCACAGGTCCACACACGGGACTGGGAACAGACGGGAAACCCATCCGATGGATGTCATCGTTTCGACCATGCCCAAGTGCAGCCGCTCCAAGATGACTCGACAGAACGCAGAAAAGGAGGCCTGCCCCACTAGCCCTGAACTCCCTGAAGGAGAAGGGGCCACCCCCCCCCCCCAATTGCCACGTCAATGGGGCGAACAGC
>NW_025558952.1:0-27500 GCF_020424385.1 Procambarus clarkii
GTAACGTTAACAATGTGTTACGAACCCGGATCCAGCGTCCGAGCACGGAGCAGTGACGACCGCGCCATCTGTGGGTCAGCTCCCGAAACCCCCACCAAATGGACGACGACACCTGGCGAGGACGGGATGTATTGGCCTCGAGGGCCAGTTTCTAGTCCTGTTTAGCGCTCAACACAGCCGCTGCTGACCTCTGGTGAGGTGGTGCTCAGACACCAGCGCCATCTATGGAGTGGATAGGTGGGCGTTTGTGTCTGAGCCTGTAAGTGAGGTGCCTTAGTGTGTCCGAGTTATTGATGACGTGTCTGCTTACAGAGTCGACCTGGGACTGCTGTGATGGAAGTTGAGTCAGTCTACCCGAGGCAGCCGTCTCCATACCTTATGCTTTGCTGCAGCAGCTGTGAAGTCGTCCCCCGGAAGAACACTGTGGTGTTACCCTGCCAGTGGAGTGGCAGTAGAAGGATTACCCGGGACCGACTGCTGGAGACGTTTATCTACTGGGGTATTGAGGACAGGAGAGTGATTTCGTGGTATCACACGAGGCTCCTGTCTAGGGCGTTACCCTAATATCGCCTGTGGAGTGGCCTGACCAGCCTTGCTGATCCGGAACCTGCCAGCAGACCTGCTGGACTTGTGGTTGACGGCCTCCACGGCGGTGCCCCCAGTGGACCTGTGTTTTGGCTGACCTGTGGCCAGGGTAGGCTCAGCATTCTCAGAGGATTCGTTGTGAGGCCACGTAAGCACCGACGACTTAGCACCGAGAGCTTGATTCCAGGGTCTTCAGGAGAAGACATATGTGTACAGTGTTAATACCCCTCCCCCCGTGTAATCTTTTTATATATTATTTATTGGTGGTGGTTAATATATTATATTAAGTTTTTGCCTTTATTTCCCTTCCCCTTTAAGTTACTTGCGTCACGGATCACATCCCTTGAAAGCCACTACTGGCTTGGGGTCGGATACAACTTCCTCTAACAACATCAGAGTAAGAACCCCGTTGTGTCCCGAGAGGGCCGTAACATAATTGGCATCCCCAGCGGGATCCGTCCCCTTGTTAAGTATGTTTGACAGGGGTGGTGAAGTGGCGTAATCCCTGTATATAATTCCCCCTGTGTGACGATTGTGACGTTATACGTCCTGTGCGGTGCTCAGAGTGACTAAGTGCGATATTGTGCAGTGCGGTGCTCGCTGTGATTAAGCGATTAAATGCAATATTGAGTAGTGCGGTGCTCAGTGATTCAGTGCAATATTGTAGAGCGAAGTGATCGTTGCGATTTAGTGCAATATTGTGTAGTGCGGTACCCGAAGTAATTACGTGCAATATTGGCAAGTGAGGCGCCAGGTGCGATAAAGTGCAATATTGACGTAGAACAGTGCTCGGTGCGTTAAGTGCTAAAGTGTAAGCGGTGTGTCAAGTGCTAGTGTCTAGTTAAGTGTTCCATCGGTGACAATGGCAGAAAAAGCTACCATCGATGATCTGGACGATGTTCAGGCTTTTCTGAACAGAGTGGACTGTCTTGCCAGATTAAAATATCTGAGCAAACCAGAGCTTGTACTAGTGAGCGCCTACCTGGTGATCAAGATCCGTGCCAGTGATTCCCGTGTGGAGATCTTGTCCAAGGTTCACCGGCACTTGAAGGCAGAAGAGAAACAGGAAGGCGAGGCTCCTAGTACAAAGGAAGGTGAGGAAACAGCTTCCACGGAAAAGGAAGATAAGGGCAGTGACGTTGACAGTGATGCAGGTGAGCTTAACATCAGCTTCCTAACAGTCAAAATGCGTGCCCTAGAGATAAATCGTGAAATAGAATGGAAGAAATTAGAAATGGAACGAGAGAGACAAGATAAAGAATTAGAGATGAGACGTTTAGAATTAGAAGAAAGAAAAGCAGAAAGAGAAAGAGAAGAGAAACGAGAAAGAGAAAGGCTTCCCTTTCTCTTTCTCGTTTCTCTTCTCTTCGCGAGAAAGAGAAGAGAGACGAGAGAGAGAAGAGCGAGAAAGGGAAGAGAAACAGCGAGAGAGAGAAGAAAAAGAAAGAGACAACATGAACTAGAAGTATTGCGATTAGGCGGTGGTCAGAGGCCAACAACGGACACCAGCGGTTTCGATCCGGTAAGGAACATAAAAATGGTCCCAAAATTCAACGAGAGGGAAGTTTCGAAGTTCTTTGCAGCCTTCGAGAAAGTCGCTGCCTCTTTGGAGTGGCCAAGGGAGAATTGGGCCATCATGATACAGTCAGTCTTGACTGGGAAGGCCCAAATCGCCTACTCTACGTTATCCCTTGACGACTCCGGCGATTACGACAAGGTGAAGAAGGTTGTGCTCATGGCGTACCAATTGGTACCTGAGGCGTACAGGCAGAAGTTTAGAAACCTGAAGAAGACCTCAGAGCACACGTTCACCGAATTCGCCACCATCAAGGAGCGACTTTTTCAGGAATGGTGTGCCTCTCGGAAGGTGGAGACCAGAGAAGACCTCGAGCAGCTTATACTGCTAGAGGACTTCAAGGATTGTTTGTCTGGAGACCTGAAGACGTACTTAGAGGAACAGCAGGTGGAGACCTTGAGTGCAGCAGCCACCATGGCTGAAGAGTATATCCTGACTCATAGGCCGTCTGCTAAGTACGTCCCAAGGCATTACCAACGCCGGTTTGATAAACCTCAGGACGAAGAAGAGACCCCCGTCCCACGAAGCGCTAAGAAGACGCCCCCAAGTAGCCCTCGAAGGATGAGTCCGAGCAGTCCTAAACACCGGAGCCCGAGGAGGAATATGGTGTGCTGGACTTGTGGGCAGAAAGGGCATGTAGCTGCTATGTGCTGAGGCAGAAGAGGTGGTGGCGCACGTAGGGAAGTGATGATGATGAGCTGTGTTACACTACCAGCAGGAAACCAGTCGACGACGACACAGGAAGGATCAAGTTTGTTCGCCCCTCACACTTCAAGCGGGTATGTAACGAGTGATCATACTGGTAGATCTGTAGTAGTGCTCAAAGATAGTGGATCAGCCCAGTCCCTGATCGTGAAGAACTCGTTACCCGAGCGAGTAAGTGTGGATGGGAGACAAAAGGTTGTCCTGGTTGGGTTTCCTAGGACGCAGTACATCGCCCCCTTAGTGACGGTACATCTCGACTCGCCTTACTTCAGCGGCACATGTGCGTTGGCAGTAGTCGATACCCTCCCTGTGGCTGGGATTGACGTGGTACTAGCCAACGACTTGGTGACAGACTGGAGCATCAATCTTCCCAAGGTTGCCGACGAGTCTACCGGAACAGCACGGTCTGAGGTAACAGGCAATGGTAATATCCAGGTAAAGGCAGACCCGGATGCAAACAGGTTTAATTTGTCCTCTCACCCGCAGATCGACAGTATTCTAACAGTGTCTCCTGATTCTTCTCCCGATAAGAAACGTGCGGTTACGATAGCAGAGGTAACTGAGCAAGCAGAGAGGCCTTGTGAGCAGGCACCCACGGATACCAACGAGTCTGGAGCGAAGGCAGATGAGTACTTGCGGTATGGCAAGATACCACGTTCATTGAACCGGCCAAAGATTCCCCAGACATCAGAGGTATGTGAGGTGTGTTCGACAGGTCTAGTGCCCTCTTTGGTCCAAACCAGGCTAATGGATGTAGCCGGCTATGGATATTACAGGCTCAGGAAGCTTATCCCTCAGGTGACCAAATGTTTCCTAGCAGTATTTTGTTTTATTCTCGTGTGTGGTCTCGGTAAGGATCAGTGGACGACCCGAAGGATGATGGCTCCCTTGAACATCGGGAAGAGGTCCCAGGGATTGGAGACGTGCACAGTGAGTAGTGCAGTCGAAGAAGGGACCTGGAAGGTGATGGTTGATACAAGAGGTACGAGATATGATAATGTGAGTGACTGTTTCCGACAGGTTGACACCCACAGCGTGACTGCTGAGCCTCAATGCAGCGTTATGTGGAACGTTGGTCGACCTGACGGTGGAAGAGCGAATGCCATCTGCGACGTACGAACAGCCCCGTTGGGACTAGGTGTGGACCTAGTAGAGTATGCTGTAAGTACTGTTTTACCCGCTGTCGCTGTCACTCTAAATTATCAGACCCCTGTATTCCAGGTGCCCGACTCCCTGAAGGACTACCGGACCGGCACCAGAAATGCCGTCTGTGACCAGCCATCATCGGTGCCACGACACAGGGAAGTGTCGAGTCGCCCCAGATCGTGTCTACACTGATCCTTACTCGAGAGGTGTGAGATTATGCTCCGGATTAACATCTCGGTGGAGACGTGGAAGATTACGTCAGGCAGGTCATCGCCTGCCATTTTCAAGTTCCCTTTGTGCCAGGGTTTCTCCTTAGTACAGTTCTGTGGACGAGACAGCCTCGCCGTTCCAGTATTTAAAGCATGTGAGTCCATTTGGAGTTGTGACGCCGTACTAATTTGGTTTGTGTTTCTTTTTATAGAACCCCAAACCAAATTCTTTTGGTGGGGAGGTGTTACGAACCCGGATCCAGCGTCCGAGCACGGAGCAGTGACGACCGCGCCATCTGTGGGTCAGCTCCCGAAACCCCCACCAAATGGACGACGACACCTGGCGAGGACGGGATGTATTGGCCTCGAGGGCCAGTTTCTAGTCCTGTTTAGCGCTCAACACAGCCGCTGCTGACCTCTGGTGAGGTGGTGCTCAGACACCAGCGCCATCTATGGAGTGGATAGGTGGGCGTTTGTGTCTGAGCCTGTAAGTGAGGTGCCTTAGTGTGTCCGAGTTATTGATGACGTGTCTGCTTACAGAGTCGACCTGGGACTGCTGTGATGGAAGTTGAGTCAGTCTACCCGAGGCAGCCGTCTCCATACCTTGTGCTTTGCTGCAGCAGCTGTGAAGTCGTCCCCCGGAAGAACACTGTGGTGTTACCCTGCCAGTGGAGTGGCAGTAGAAGGATTACCCGTGACCGACTGCTGGAGACGTTTATCTACTGGGGTATTGAGGACAGGAGAGTGATTTCGTGGTATCACACGAAGCTCCTGTCTAGGGCGTTACCCTAATATTGCCTGTGGAGTGGCCTGACCAGCCTTGCTGATCCGGAACCTGCCAGCAGACCTGCTGGACGTGTGGTTGACGGCCTCCACGGCGGTGCCCCCAGTGGACCTGTGTTTTGGCTGACCTGTGGCCAGGGTAGGCTCAGCATTCTCAGAGGATTCGTTGTGAGGCCACGTAAGCACCGACGACTTAGCACCGAGAGCTTGATTCCAGGGTCTTCAGGAGAAGACATATGTGTACAGTGTTAATACCCCTCCCCCCGTGTAATCTTTTTATATATTATTTATTGGTGGTGGTTAATATATTATATTAAGTTTTTGCCTTTATTTCCCTTCCCCTTTAAGTTACTTGCGTCACGGATCACATCCCTTGAAAGCCACTACTGGCTTGGGGTCGGATACAACTTCCTCTAACAACATCAGAGTAAGAACCCCGTTGCGTCCCGAGAGGGCCGTAACACAATGTGACACAATTTTTATTTCTGTGTAGTAAGTATTTCCTAATTTCTTATACCTAAAAAGTATTGATCTACTATTCCCTTGAAACTTTGCTTTTTGTGACTATGACAGTGATTTTTGGAATGTACCTATTTCGAATATGAAACCTGGCAATTTGCGTTTGTTTTTTATTTAAATAAAGAAATATGAATTAAAATTAACCTGCATTTTATACTCTCTCTCTCTCTCTCTCTCCCTCTCTTTCTTTCCTCTCTTTATATATTCGCAGTCAGCTTCATTAATCTATTCCTTGATGACTTCAAAAAAATAAAACCAATGCATGCGAAAAAATGTAAAAATGTTTTGTTTTAAATTCCATTCAGTTATCTGTCACGAGCATCAGTTAATGTTCAGAATACATTCAAGAAATTTTATACGTTCATTACCCTAGTTGTATATTATATATATATATATATATATATATATATATATATATATATATATATATATATATATATATATATATATATATATATATATATATATATATATATATATATATATATATATATATATATATATATATATATATATATATATGTATCAGTAACTGCCTTTCTTAACCCAATTCTAAATATCAGTTCCTTCGTGCTTTCAATTGTCAAGTTAGAGCTTAGATCCTCAAGCATCTTTCGCTTTGGCTCATTATCATTATCACTCCTGAAATTGCATACACCTTGTCGTGAAGATGTATTATTCCTCACCCATCATACACCTTGCCCTTGAAGCTGTATCATCCCACAACCGTCTGTCATATCTTCATCATCCTTATCATCATCAGTCATTCCATCCTTCGCGAACGTGAAAACTCTTTACTCCACGTCAGCCAATCTTTCACAATCTGTCTTTCCATTGTGGAGTATTGATCGCTATCCAGCGACCTGGGCGGGTCCCTTGATGCTCGTCTCTCCGAGATGAGGGAAGAGTGGCAGAGAGCCAGAAACAGCATCCAACTGGTGCTTACATGGTACTACTCTCCCTGCATCTTGGTAACACTTTGCCTTCGTCTTGGTAACACTTTACCTGCGTCTTGGTAACACTTTACCTGCGTCTTGGTAACACTTTATCTGCGTCTTGGTAACACTTTACCTGCGTCTTGGTAACACTTTACCTGCGTCTTGGTAACACTTTACCTGCGTCATGGTAACAGTTTACCTGCGTCTTGGTAACACTTTACCTGCGTCTTGGTAACACTTTACCTGCGTCTTGGTAACACTTGGTATTTGGCTTGTGTGGCCCCGTTTTCCACTCTCAACCATTTAGGATTATTTATGCTTTTCATCTCCTTATTCAAGGAAATCAAAAGCAAAGTGATTCTGGATGTATTACAATATTACAAAATAATGTTTGGACCAACATTATGAGAACAAGATGTACAGGCATTTATGCAACCTGTCCTCCTACAAAAAAATGTCGTTTTTCGCTCGTATGCGTTACATAAGGCCCAAATTCGTCGTAATAGAAAATGGAAAGCGGCTGGTGAAAGTGACGCACTGTCCCGTTTCCCAGTATGAGTCTTCTGGTAGGTGAGGAGAGGACGCTGTACATTGACCTTTTTTTTTGACGTTGGGAAATCCTAAGAGGACGGGCTGCATCATTTATGAATGATTCCTTACACAAGTTTCTTAATGTTGGCCAGCCTGGCATATGCCCTGATGTTATCCTCTTGATATTGGCTGCAGGGGCCAGGCCTGGCGTGATGTCAACCCCCAAGTCTTTTTCTCTCTCTGACTCTTGAAAATTTTCATTGTTACGACTTGTACGCACCTCCCGTTGAACTTACAGGGACAAGAAGTTAGTGGTTTAGGGTATGAATATAACACCTGTATCTAAATACGTTTTGATACAGGTGTTATATTCATATACATCCAACTAAATACTAAATACATCCAACTGTTTTGTTCACCAGATAATTGTAACTACTAAGAAAAATACAAAATATAAAACCAAGACACTTATCAGACCAGACCAGTTGACTTGAGGCCCAGCTCTCGGCTGCTGAGCTCTCTCACTATCACTACCCATAATTCTCTCTCCTTCCGCCATCATCCAAGATGATGGATGGTAATGAAGGACTTTTTATTATTTATAATAATTGAGAGACACAATCGTTCTCAAATGTAAAAGAATGCAAACTATAATATAATGGTCACATGCAAATAATATACGTTACAATGTTACATGCTTAATTACAGGAAAGTACCAATAATATGAATAGTAAAAGTGACATCTGGAACTCCCATAAATGAACAGGTCCAGCATTCCAATCTCGAAACTAAGAGGTATTAAACGTGTGACTAGAGTAACCCGCTCCTGTTCAACTGTGTTGCCAAGACATATGATACATTATAAATAAATAAATAAATAAATAAATAATATATATATATATATATATATATATATATATATATATATATATATATATATATATATATATATATATATACATACCTGCCTTCATGCAAGAACAAAACATAATTAATGTGAGTATTCCTTAAATAGGAATATGTAACATGCTTCCACCTCCAAGAAAAAATGCAATTGGTTGAAGATCAATGTCATTTTTTCTGAAATTAAAATTATGTGACACATGAGATTTATTGAATCATGAAAATCTAAAAGTTCAGTTTTGTGATCTTGTTCTACATCACTGTTTCTACATATCAGGGATTTAACATATGTTCCTCTGAAGTATGTATATTTATCTCTCCAGGGTACTATCTCATTTATTTCACTTAGTTTCAGATCATATATCACACTCCTCTCAACACCATTATTATTATATTCATGAATAAAACTGTCAATAAATGTAAATGCTTTCACAAAGTCAATACCGCAATTTATTGTTCCATCTGTTTCTACTGTTGATCTGATATCAGTCCCATATTTCCATATTATTCATTTTCTATATGGTGAAATTTTCCAAGACAGACTCCATTTTCCATTACTCCTTTTTTCTGGAGCTGTACTGCTTAATTGAAGCTGACTGGATGTAAGGTGATTTAGGGACTTCACCCGGGTATGCCCAGGCAAGGACATCTGCTTCCCATCACACTTGATCCTCTGTGGAACACATACCCTCGCCCAATTGATACTTAAAATAGAGAAATTAGAGTTAAACCTCACAATTACATATAAAACTTCTTCCCTCATAGAACCTTCAGAAGCACAACACAACGACTTAGCAAACCTTTTATCTCCAATCCAATATATACAACCCAAGATTAGTGCAGACTACCTGATCGAACTGACTCAAATGATCCTTAAGAACATGTAAGTCAATTTCCTCATAACTCTGTCATGACGATCAACAAAAGAAAACAGGCTTATGCCTATGCACCATGTCTCAATCATAACTCCAAAAACAAGTTCACACCCTCTGATGGTGGACTTGAACACAACCCGCACCTTCATAAACATTCTAGTCTTCCAAAAAGATTACAAAAACATGGTGAAAACTTGAAAACCCTAACCATGGATCTCGCTTCCCAAGTGATTTCCTTCTGGTGACGAACAATCAACCAAGTGGTTTAAGGGTCTTATTATCTTCAAGATGCACAGCAGATTACCTGAGAACCACCCAAGGAATATATGTAACCCTTGACACTTATTAAAACAACAAGGTGGGATAACCTTATCCCCCAACTGGAAACACACCTGGAGCCTCAAACATCTGCTCCCAAGTATATTTAAATCCTTCAACACCAATATGACTCTGAAAGTCAACTCAACACGAGTGGAACATACATGTTGTTCACTACTCGTTGAGCAAAATAAACTGGATCTGAAAATAGAGGCACTGCTCTAGTATGACTTGATGCACAACCTATTTGAGTAAACTCTCTCTGCTCAACCACTAGGCTGGACAAAGATGTCCCCACAGTGTCATTACTTCAAGGGAGAATGACTCCTGCGGAATAAAAATAGATTGCAAGAACATCCTAGATACAACTTTTACCAACTTAGATGCACAACTTATTGGAGTAAACTCTCTTTGTTCAACAACAAGGCTGGACAAAAATGTCCCACAGTCCCTTTCTACAAAGGAGAATGGCTTTTGCGGAATAACAATATATTGCAAGAACATCCTACGAACACTCTGATTCAATTTACACAATGGTGCAAACTTACTCCCCATGGAATAAGAATCCCAGTCCACAAAACTCTGCAACTTAGATCCAAAAGAAACTTTACCACCCTTAATGGTTATACATGATTTACCAAAATTTCCTTCTATGACATCTGGAGCTGCTTGGAGTACTGTCTGCTCACAATCAGTAACACTACCAAGCTGGGTCACATCCTCACAGACAACTGAAGAGGAAGGCTCTATGGGTTTCGATCTACTCGACAGAAGCTGATCCTCTGGCTGCTTTCCCACACTCTCCAAAACTGGAACTACAGTACAGACTGTCTCCTTGCTTCTCTCTGAAATCTTGGGGTCAGTTCTATTCAACTTACATAAACTAAAGGACTCTGAATCTGAAGCGAGCGGGCAAGTAACAGGTAGTTTGGCCTTCTCCCCTTTACTATCACCTTGACTAGGGTGAGGCGGGACCCCTACAACAGACTTACTCTCGACAACTGATCCTAACTGGTCAACTGAATCTAAACTTGGAGTGAGCGGGAATACTTCTGCCAACCCGACATCTAACTGTGCTTTTAAGTTTCTCTCAACTCCTGACACAACGTTCGTAGTGAGCGGGCAAGACAATGGCACATGGACGTCATGTCCCAAATCATCTACTGGATTGGAATAAAGCGGGGTCATAGTACCAGGCTTACTCTCAACTACTAGGTTGGCCACACATGCATCTTGAACACCCATATCCCACTTCTCCTCTGAAGGGGTACTGGTTACTGGAGCAAATACTTGAGTAATATCAGAATTGACAACGGATTAATAATAGTACTGATATCAGCACAGGTAGGATGGACAAACCCATCTACTACAACAGATTGTTCATTCATAGAACTAAACTCCGCACAGGCAGAATAAACAACATGGTCTGCAACTGGCTGTTTAAACAAACTGGGATCAATCTCCCCCACAACATGATTGATTACCACATCATTACCTAAAATACCATCAACACCTGGGATGGGCAACAGTGTACTAACACCAACAGTGCATAAATATAAATAAATAAATAAATATGTTTATTCAGGTAAGGTACATACATACAAGTGATGTTACATTAAATAGGGGTTAATGGTGGATCTCATATTAACATCTATCACAGGTACAGTTTTACATCCTTCAACACTCTGAAGAACTACAGACTTCCCAGTATCTCTCTTTGCAACATTAGAGAGTTTACGGGCAGAAACTAAAGTTTGGGAAGCACCAGTACCATGAAGAACCACCACTGGCTTCCACTTCCCATTTACACGCACAACTTCACCTGAAGACATATATGGAGAAAACTGTTTTACCCAATTGGGGTCGACAGTGTGGAAAAATCGTAGCAGCTTCAATTCCATTTAAATTTTGTAAATACTAAATATTTCTTAATTGACTTTAATATGATAATTTTTTATTTGATTAATTTTCTTAGTTAGTTCTTAGTAATAAGTTAGTTAATTAAGCAAGTAAGTAAGTAAGCGAGTGGACTGTATGTACTGATTCAGCTGCCTGAATTTATCTCACATAATTTGGGGGACAATTTGCAGCTTAAACCACTTTGAGATGGCTCCTTCATAAACCATGAATTGTTTACCTAATAAATATAAATTATAAATCATACTACATATGGTGGTCTTATCTACTATTATTTTGGCAATGACTAATTGTGATTTCTAATACTATGTCTACAGTATTGCACAAATATTGTTAGCTGTTCCTGTTGATGGGGCCTGCTAAGGCTGTGTATTTGAAGCTTCAAAGTTGGTTGTGGCCCTGTGCCTCTGAGTGCCACGCAATGACGGTTGTCTGGAGGCCTACAAAGCTTGGTGTACAGCTAGTTAATAATTATATATGGAAGGCCAACTGTCTGCTCAGCTTCTTGTACCTCCAAATCACAATTACTTGCCGAGTTTAAAGAATTAATAATGTTTCCCTAAACATATAAGTACAGGTATGACATGAAATATGAGTATGTTGAGCTGAGTAAACGTATTTGGTTACGGGGAGAGGTTTTCATGCATTATAACAGCCTGCCTATTTATGAATAACTATGGCCACAATTAAACAAAAATACTTGGTAAGACGGATACTGGTGGTGCTGTGGTTATTGAGAGGCTGTTTTGTTGGTTGCTCGCTTGTTGACACGTTGTCTGGGTGTCTAACGAGCTAAATCAGCTCATATGGAGAGCCACTCTACAGCTTGTTCTTTCTTGATATTCTGTGTGACGGCGCTCCCGGGGGAGACGAACGCCAATGTTTGGTGGTTCTATTTATGTTTAAGGAATAGAGTATTAAACTGTGTTGTATCCTAGTGTTGAAAATTATATTCAGTCGTAGTGAACACTTTTTTATTAAATTTAAACACTAGACTGTTGTATAAATGAAATAATGAGTAATGTAAAAACGTGACGTCGTTGACGACACGGAATCATTCATTTTCTTTTCTTTAAGGGGATACTCATGTTACTGTGTGTGTCGGATTTCCGACATAATTTCCTGGGGGGAAGAACACCGGTCAAAGTCCCGGTATGGACTGTGATCACTTTATTCCTCTCCTTCAGAATTATAGTGCTGCTCTAATTTTAGTTTACATTGCTGTGCTGCAGTCCTGTGGGGACATATGTCCCGTACTGGCGTTTCGGGTGCTGGAAGTCATTGAACGTCTTCTTTTCCTGCCAGTTCTAAAGGAATTAATTTCTCTAATGTTTTGAGAGTAGTGTTGCCTCGGCATTTTACTCTCACTATTCTCTTGATGCCCTGGCTGTCTGGATGAGCAGAGACTATTTGTCCTATAGGCCACTCTGAGCGTGGTCCATCACTATCTACCAGAACTATGTCACCAGGGTTCAAGTTAATTCTGTTGTAGGGGTTGTTTGCCCCGTAATGATACTCCCTCAGACCAGTAAAGTATACTCGAGTCCATTCGTCGTTCCACCGACTTATCACCCCTGATAGATGTTTGAAACGTTGAACAAAATCACTCTCTCGGACATATGAAGGATCCTCTGGTTCCTTGTCCATAAGGGACACAAGGGTGCAGAGAGGTCTCCCATACATCAGATGAGCTGGACTTAATGGTTCACGCTGCATAACATCATCAGAGAGGTAGGTAAGTAGTCTGTTATTAACTCGAGCTTCTATCTCTATACAGGCAGGAGAAGCAGGCAGCTTCTATCTCTATGGCTACGGTTTGGAGCTCCTGTAGGTCAATCTTTTGGCAGTGTAGGGTTTTCCGTTGAAAACGTTTCACCGTACCAATCATGGGTTCATAGAAGCCTCTGTGCTATGGTGCTCTGGGAGGTATGAACTTCCTGTGGCACTGCCGTTGATTTAGGGCCGTGCGTACCTTTGGGTGTGTCCAGATTTTCCTCAGACATGCTTCTCCTGCCACTAAGTTGGACCCATTGTCTGAGATCATTAACTTAGGACAGGATCTACGTGAAGCAAACCTGCGGAAAGCCTGTAAGAATGCCTCTGCACTCATATATAGGCCTATCTAAAGACAGATAGGCCTTTACGTTTTTTTTGTCCTTGGTGCCTGTTAGTGTTAGTGTTCCTGTGAAATCTACTCCTGTGGTCTCAAAGGGACGAATATGTACAACTCGTTTCTTTGGAAGTGGAGGAGGGCCAGGATATGGACACACTCTGGCATCGTATCTCCTGCAAATAATACAGGATTTAATTATTGATTTTACTGTCTGCCTACCTTGGGGTTGCCAGTACTGTTGTCTTAAGTCTGTGAGAGTATCTAATACCCCACCATGCAGAGTGCTGTATTTGTGTATGTGTAACACAATTAGTTTGCTTATTATATGGTGACGAGGAAGCAATATTGGATTTTTTCATCCAGATCTATGTCAGCATGCTGTAAGCGACCTCCGCATCTGATTATGTTATAATTGTCGGTGTTTTACCAGAGACCCAGATCATTTTGTAGTTTCTTAGGAACATTGTCAAATTCTGTCCCGAATGTGTCTGAGCTCTTTTGACCCAGTACCTTAGGGCACTAGGGAATTTATGCTTGATTCCTATTTTGTTTAGAAAATCAAACACTACTTGGGTGACACCTATTAGTTTGCTCAGTTCAGATTTCCGAGCAGGATCAATTACTAAAGTCCGAGGTAGTTCTGGGTTCTCAGTGGGAACAGTGACATTGGTCACAATGACTTGTGGCTTTTACTTAGGCCACTGGTCGCTGATTAACCACTGAGGTCCATTGAACCACATCTCTGCCTTTGTTAATTGCCGTAAAATCAGGCCTTGGAAGAGATAGTCAGCTGGATTATCTTTGGTGGGTACATAGCTCAGTTTATACTCTTCTGACAACTCGTATTTCCTTAACGCAGTTACTCACGTAAGGATTCTTACTATTATTGTTTTTAATTTAACCCACTGTAACACTGCCTCATTATCTGACCATACCTCTGTTTCTTCAAAGTGGATGTGGCTTAAGGCCTTGATCAGATAATGAGCCAATCTTACACCTAGCAGTAAGGCTGTTAATTCCAGTTGTGGCAATGATCTTTTCTTTAAAGGTGCCACTCTGGCCTTTGATGTGAGCAAATTGGCTTGCCCATTTGAGACCAGGTAAGCTACTGTGCCATAAGCCTTTCCTGAGGCATCACAAAATACATGTAGCTTAATTGGTTCTTTTTCATTTACTACTGTGTTCCTAGGGAACTTGACAGACTCTAGGATACTTAAATCTTTCATTAGCCCTTTCAATTTTTCTTGTAAGGTAGGTGTTAGAAGATCATCCCAGCCTATCTTTTGTTGCCAACATTCATGCATTATCAACTTTCCATTAATTAAGATTGGACTTAATAGTCCTAATGGGTCAAAGGGTTTGCTGACTTGTGAGAATAATTTTCTCATTGTTAAGTTAGTGGTATCTGGCTCCACCGACTTGATTGTCAACTGATCCATTGTCATATTCCATTTGACGCCTAGTACTTTTGTCCTCTCGGGTACCTGGTAGTCGGGAAATTCAGTTGCAATCAGTTGATTTAATTTGGCATTGTTGGAGACCCACGATTGGAGAGGCATATTTGCTTCCATCAATTCTCGATTGGCCTCATGGTATATGTTCAACAGTTTACTCTCACTGCTAGTTGTTCCTTGAAAATTATCCACATACAAGTTATTGCTAATTTATGTTTTGTTTGGGCTATTGGACTTCTTCAAGTGCGTATCTAAGGTAGCTTGAAGCAGAAACGGTGAAGAAGTGGCCCCAAACAAAACAGATGCAAACCTGTAAATGATTCTTGTAACTTATGGTAGACATCTGATCCCATAAGGATTCCAATATTAGAAAGGTTGTCTGATGTGATTTTGTCAGCCAATTGGATTCCCTTTTCTTTCAGGAATTTGACTGTTGTCCCTAGACCATATACATACAGGTCTGTTGGGAATCTATCTACTACCAGAGCTTGTATCGTTCAGACATAACCTCCTAAACGTACTTTAGTTTGTACTACCTTGAAGACTCGGCCTCCTGAGTTAGTCAGGAATCCTGCTATGTCTATTCGTGTTCCTTGTACATGTTTGAGTTTCAGGGCATCTACCAACTCCTTTCAGATAAAAGTCATTTGGGATCCTTGGTCAAATAATCCACGTACGGTGGCTTTGGACTCTCCATTTTTAATGATCAATTGAGCAGTGGGTAGAGCTGATTTATGATCAGAGCTTGTTGAGAAGACACTTATGTAAGGTATCTCAGTACAAAGCTATACTGAAATGGAAGTTCCTTCCTCCTCCTGTGGTTTGGGAGACTTTGTACTTGAGTCACAAAGTGCTGTATGGTGTTGACCCTTATGGCACCTATTGCTGGTGCATATTTGAGTTGTACAGGTGTCAGGATCATGTGCCCTTATACACTTGGTACATTTACATAACTCCTTGAGTCGTTTTATGCGTGTAGCACGATCAGGGGTAATCTTTGCAATTGTATATGGAATGTGGTTGTTCACAGAACACACATGGTTTCCAGACGTTAACAGCATCTTGGGGAGTCACCGGTTTGGGTGACGCATTAACTCTAGGTTTGGAGAGCCCAACTGCATATGTGCCTACACTGCCTTGTTTTCACTTTGGGGAGGGGGAAGTTGTTTTAGATTTGTTAGGAGTACTGTTTGTACTCTGTTGTTTACTATTAGTGGTAGACGAAGGTTTAGATGTCACTTTTCCATCTGGGTTAACTCTTTGTCTTTCTATGATGGAACGCAAACCTTCGGAAATCTCCTTTACTGTCAGAGAAGATTTGTTATATAAGACAAACAACTTATCTAGTACGTACGTCACTGGGTAATTTGCGTTTCATATGGACTTGGATTATCCAGTCCATATGAATTCGTTTTTCCAGTCGGATTCGTTTAAGTTGACCTTGTTCTTAAGTGCCTTGAGCAAAGACTCAAGCTCCAATCTAAAGGATTGGAGTGAGTCAGCTGTTCTATTTGGAGGGTTAATATCCAATAGCTTCTGGGTTAGAAGTCTGATAGTCCTTTCTGGCTTAGCATAATTATCCTTAAGGAGCTGTACTGCATTGTCATAACCGTCATCAGTGAAGGTCAGATTACAGACCACCTGTAACGCTTCATTCTTTAATACACTCTGTAAATATATAAATTTTGTTGTCTTTGCTACATTGGCATTAGAATCCACAGAATCGACAAATTTGTTCCAGAAGTTGTCCCAACTCGTCCTCTGAACCAGAGAAAGTTGGGAGCCTGAGTGATGGTAATTTGACTTCTGGTTGTGTCTAGTTTTGGGAAGCTGTGGCTGCAATATTTGTATTGACCTTCTGTATGGTTATTAAATTGTCAAAGTGTTGTAACTTTGTTTTTAATTGCATCATCGTAATCTGCATTTTCTTGTATTACATCGTTCATTGCCTCTTCATTGATATTGGTGGTTGTGAGAATATCCTGATATTTCAATATTTATAAGAGCACATGTTGATATTTGGTCTGCGCAACCTTATAATGGCCTTCCAGTTCTCCATAATTAACTGGAGTTTGATTACTTAAATCCTCACATTTTTTTATCTGTTAGGTTAAGTGGCCCTTCATACAAGCGAGGGCCGCTTTTTCATTTTTGGCAGTAGACATCATGACTGTATTTGCTAGCTGTGTTGCAAATGTACTAATACTAAACTTGTTGGACTTTTTTGTCACTTGAGTTAGAGCCACTAGTTTCCAAACTCGAGCTGCTTATCATTTAAAAAAATACACTATATAATCATACACACTATAATTTGAGTGGTAAGCCTGCATCAATGCTGGAATTTCCTCAAGTTAGCCCTTCATTATCACTCTTGGTTGGTACAGAGACACAGGTTAACACTCAAAGGTGAAATGATTATAGTTAAATTATTACTATAGTTAAGGTAATATTATGTAGACAACACAACTCGGGTTGTCATGAATACTGCATAAAAATATGTGCTTGCTAGGTTGTAATATGTGTTCAGCTCTCGACAAGTGTAAAATTCTTGCCCTTACACCAAGTTAGGAAAATAAATTACACTAGGTTGCTGTACAACACCAGACTAAAATGTCCTACCCTTGTGCAAGAATTAGTTGTAAATAATGTGGCATGCAATAATTGTTACAGTAATGGTGCAATATTAAAAGTAATGTTTATATAAACACTTAAAATTATAAAAAGCATATACATTTATGAGTAAATTAGTCTCTTATCAACCTCTTGTAATGAAAATGCACAACTGTTCTTTTGGTACAGGTCTCGGAACAATAATAGTGCTTGTTGTAGGTTCTGTTTGCTATTTGCCGAGATTGAAAAAGTTAGGCTAGAAAAATGTAAAATGTATAGCAGTGTCTTCCTGCTGTAATTAATGTATATGTAAAAGATATTGCACTAATGTTATATATATAGATCCCCATCAGGATCTTGAATCCGGTTCGTTGAGGACCATAATTTATGTGGAAAAATCCTAGTAGCTTTAATTCCTTTTAAATTCTGTAAATACTAAATATTTCTTAATTGACTTTAATATGATAATTCTTTATCTGATTAACTTTCTTAGTTCTTAGTAATAAGTTAGTTAATTAAACAAGTAAGCAATTAAGTAAGTGAGTGGACTGTATGTTCTGATTCAGCTGCCTGAATTTATCTCACATAATTTGGGGGGACAATTTGCAGCTTAAACCACTTTGAGATGGCTCCTTCATAAACCACAAATTGTTTACCTAATAAATATAAATTATAAATCATCCCACATTTGGTGGTCTTATCTACTATTATTATGGCAATGATTAATTGTAATTTCTAATACTATGTCTATAGTATTGTACAAAAAAGGGGCTTAGCTGTTCCTGTTGATGGGGCCTGCTAAGGCTGTGTAATTGTAGCATCAAAGTTGGGTGTGGCCCTGTGCCTCTGAGTGCCACGTAATGGCGGCTGTCTGGAGGCCTACAGAGCTTGGTGTACAGCTAGTTAATAATTTTATATGGAAGGCCAACTGTCTGCTCAGCTTCTTGTACCTCCAAATCACAATTACTTGCCGAGTTTAAATAATTAATAATGTTTCCCTAAACATATAAGTACAGGTATGACATGGAATATGAGTGTGTTGAGCTGAGTAAACGTAGTTGGTTATGGGGGGTTTTCATGCATTATAACAGCCTGCCTATTTATGCATAACTATGGCCACAATTAAACAAAAATACTTGGTAAGACGGATACTGGTGGTGCTGTGGTTATTGAGAGGCTGTTTTGCTGGTTGCTCGCTTGTTGACACATTGTCTGGGTGTATAACGAGCTAAATCAGCTCATATGGAGAGCCACTCTACAGCTTGTTCTTTCTTGATATTCTGTGTGACGGCGCTCCCGGGGGAGACGAACGCCAATGTTTGGTGGTTCTATTTATGTTTAAGGAATAGAGTATTAAGCTATATTCCTAGTGTTGAAAATTATATTCAGTCCTGTTGAACACTTTTTTATTAAATTTAAACACTAGACTGTTGTGTAAATGAAATAATGAGTAATTTAAATACGTGACGTCGATGACGTCACGGAATCATCCATTCTCTTTTCTTTAAGGGGATACTCATGTTATTGTGTCTGTCGGATTTCCGACAGACAGTGACATGTTCATTAGAAAATTTATTCTGCACACCTCTTCAATAAATGAGACCAGTTGGTCTTAATTCAGGGTGCAAACTAAAACAAGAATTAATCACATGGCCTTTTCTCTTACAATGAGTACAGTATCTTACAATGGACACACCTGTGGAACCAACTGTAGGTTTAGAATTAAAATTACTAATATTTGATATTCCTGACAATGAAGTAGCAGGGTTAGTTTTTGTAAGAAAAGCGTTCATGGGAGTAACTGGAGCACTAGTACTGGATTTGTTCTGATGAGGAGTACTGTGAACATTATAATCAACTCTCCGGTTAAACTTAGGGGATTGGGCCTTAAACTGGGCCTTAGATAACGACTCATGCTCATCAGCGAGCTTAGACAGCTCATAAATGTCTGTTATGTTATTCTGCTCTGCCATAAAAGTATTTATCTGGGAGACATGGCAACACTTCTTCTATGATAAGAAGATTCTTGAGAGCATCAAACTCATTTATGGAAAAAGACTTAAGCCATCTGTTACAGTAATTAATTTTTAACCTGGTGAAATCTGCAATTGTTTGTTAACTTGCCCTCTTTAAATTTCTAAACTTTTGTCTGTGTGCTTCAGGGTTCAACTAGTAAGCATTTAGGATGCTTTTCTTAACAAAATTGTAATCAAAACTGTTTTCATCAGGCAAAGATGCAAAAAACTCCTGACTTCATCCTCTGAATTGACTCTGCATGATCGCTACCCATTGGTCCATTGGTCAGTTCATAGTGACTGCAATTTTAGAGGAATGTGAAAAGGAAACCTTAGGGTCCTCCTCATTAAACTTTGGTAACTCGACATACTTCTTTACTTTAATTTGACTACTATCATTACTATTAGGAACATTGCTGGTATTACCGTGTTCAGCTGTGAGTCTGTGTTTCGAGTCTATTATTAGCCTCAGCCATTCGTTTTTTAATTTCTAACAGCCTAGTTTGTTCTTCTGCTTGTTGTTTCCTTGTTGCCTCTAATTGTAACTGAGCTACAAGTCTATTATTTTGTGCCTCATTTTCTAACTGTTGCTGTTTAGCCTTAGCCTCAATTTCTAACCGTCGAGCTTCAATCTTTCCCTGCCTCTAATATTTTCTGTTGGTTTTGAGCTTCAATCTCTCTTTGTTGAGCTTCAATCTCTAATATTTTCTGTTGCCTTTCCAATTCACATTCTCTCTCTCGAGCCTCATGCTTAGCATATGCTACTTGCGTTTTCAACTCAAGACACCTTAAAGCAATCTGCTCACTGGTCTCCTCACGTATCTCATCCAGAAATCCTTCTTACTTACCATCTTCTACTAGATGGGTCACTATCATTCTAAGAATTTTTGCCTTATTCATTATATTGTTGGCTGTTAATTCTAACTTAGTTGCCATATTTATTAAGGCAGACTTTTTTAGGCTTTTAATTCCCTCAAAGTCTGGATTAGCCAACAACGAATCAACTTGATCCTCCATTGTTAACTAACACTTGGCACTTTACTAACTAATTAAACAGAATGGCACTGCACTACACACTTCACTATATTGACACGACAATGAAAATTTGCTTGACCTCACTGCACAAACAAAAAAAACAGGATGACTTACCTCCAAAATCGTGAAACATAGGTTGATGGTAAAACACAGGACAACTCAACTGGCATGTAACACTGCACAAGTTTCTTAAAGCACATATGTTCCTAGGAAGGCAAGGTTAGATTAACAAAGTTTAAATATGTGGGAAAACAATCTCCCGGACCTAGGCCATTAAAATATGTTACGACTTGTACGCACCGCCCGTTGAACTTACAGGGACTAGAAGATAATGGTCTAGGGTATGAATTTAACACGTGTATCTAAACACGTTCAACCTGGGTGCCTCCTCAGTACGTACCATTCAATAGTAATTTAAAAGACTTTCACCAGGGTCTACAGAAACTCACATGTAAATAAAACTATTTGTATAATATAATAAAAAAATGTATATCTATAAACTAAATTTATCCTTCAGGTATAATAGTAATTAGATGGCCTATAAAGTATTAATATAATAATGTTTTGTTCACCAGATAATTGTAACTACTAAGACAAATACAAAATATAAAACAAGACACTTATCAGACCAGACCAGTTGACTCGAGGCCCAGCTCTCAGCTACTGAGCTCTCTCACTGTCACTACCCATAATTCTCTCTCCTTCCGCCATCATCCAAGATGATGGATGGTAATGAACGACTTTTTAATATTTATAATAATTGAGACACACAATCGTTCTCAAATGTATAAGAATGCAAACTATAATATAATTGTCACATGCAAATAATATACGTTACAATGCTACATGCTTAATTACAGGAAATTAACAATAATATGAATAGTAAAAGGTGACATCTGGAACTTCCATAACTGAACAGGTCCAGCATTCTAGTCTCGAAACTAAGAGGTATTAAACGTGTGACTAGAGCAACCCGCTCCTCTTCAACTGTGTTGCCAAGACATATGATACATTATAATATATATATATATATATATATATATATATATATATATATATATATATATATATATATATTAAGATGAATAGGAAAACCAGGGATATACTGAACATCCTGTTTCAGATTCTTTACTTTAAAATGCATAACGTTTCGAATACTTCTCGTATTCATCATCAGATCTAAAAGAAAAAACAGAAATCACAATCAAATAACTGGTAAACAAAGAACTCATACTGAATATAATTGCCTATCAAAGAAAGGAAAATGCTTAAAAACAAAACACTTAAGCGCACTTAAAGTGATCAATACAAATAAAACTTATTAACTGTCACATACATTAACGCTAATTTAAAAATCCATTAAACTACAAGACAAATTTTATAACTACTAAAACAAACCATTCTATTAAACTTACGTGAAGTGATCAGAAGTGAAACTCGATACTTAACTCATGGATACAAAACACTATAACAAATATTTATATAATGACTACAAATCTACAAAACATTTATGTAAAATACAAACAGAATAAACGACAATTATAAAGTACTGACCAAAATCTTATAAAAAACTCAAATATTAAATAAAATTAAATACCAAAAAATGTATTATATATCTAAATAAAAGATTATATTAATGTACAATGTCAACACTTGAAATAAGTAAGAAAGGGCAAAGATATGGTAAACTAAACAAAATTATAATAAAATTAAACTACCAAAATGAACTATAAATCAAATTACAGGGCCTACTGTGCACTATACAGTGTACAATTGAACAGCTGAAAGGTTGCTATTCAACAGAGGCCGCAGCTCCTGTATATATAAGGATTCCATTACTCTCAAATCTGACTGGTCATTCATACAAGTGTCCAGAATTTTAAAATCAGATTCCAGCAGAGAATGATCAAACTCATAACAATGGTTTCTAATCTCCGAAAATGCTGGTTTAGACAATGGTAATCCAGTCCTAAAAGATAATCCCCGGTGCTCAAGTATCCTAATCTTAAAGTTCCGAATGGAACTCCCGATATATCCAGCATTACAGCTGGAACAATTATACATATATACGACATTTGAGCACAAGGGGGTAGGCACTTTATCTTTAAATTTAAAATAAGAGCCTATGGTATTTGTGTTGACGAAATAAATCTAAAGTCTACTTGAGGATAACACTGCTGCAACAGTCTCCTCAAACGACTCCTTACAGAAAAGCTAATAGTGCCATAAAATGGTAATTTAATATATTTAAGATCCCTTTCCACTGTAGTAATCCTACACGATGGGTGAAACTTCTTATTTAAGAAATACCTTATAAAGGTATAAACCATATGCAAAGGATAACCATTATTTGAAAAAAATTTCACAAGAAAATTAATTTCTTGATCAACGTTATTCCAATTAGAACATAAAACAAAGGCCCTATTCAGTAGTGTTAATTGCATTTTTCTTAAAAATATCAGGAACAAAAGAATTAAAATTTAAACCTAAACCAGTAAAGGTTGGTTTCCTAAAAACATTATTGTTGAACCCATTAAGGTTATTCACTTTTACATCAAGAAACGACAATGAATTATCAACTTCACACTCTGCAGTAAAACGTATATTACTATGTTGTGCATTAAGATACTCTCTAAATTTCTCAATATGACATTGGTCCTTAAATAACAAAAAAGTGTCATCTACATATCTCCTGTACAAGACTGGTTTAAAGGCCGAAGGACAATTATCAAGCCAATTTATTTCATGAAAACTCAAAAAAGCATTAGCCAGTGCAGGACCTAAAGGAGACCCCATTGCTACTCCATCAATTTGTTTATAATATTTATTATTAAACATAAAGATGGAGTCTTTAACTGCTATTTCTAACAGCCGTCTGAATATTTTACTACAAAATCCAGACACTAAGTTAGTGTCCGCAAATAATTGATTTACACAGATGTCAATGGTTTCCAACAAAGGAATATTAGTAAAAAGTGATTCAACATCGAAACTGGCCATTATAGTTAGGAACTCAAAATTTAAAGAGGAAAGTTCTTTTACAAAATCCTGAGAATTTCTCACAATAAATTCATTATGCGTTAATGGTTCTAATAATGGAACCAGAAACTTTGCCAGTTTATAATTAAAAGTGCCAATCGCTGATAAAATAGGACGAATCGGTATACCTGTTTTATGAACTTTAGGTAACCCATATAAGATGCCTGGCTTAGAGCCAGTTGCAAGTAATTTAGTATAATCAAAAAGAGAGTCTTTCAGACTTCTTAAAACTCTATTCAGTTTATCCTCACATTTCAAAATATATGAGAAAGGGTCTATATCAACCAACGTAAATTTAGAGGGGTCTTCTAACAACCTTTCCACCTTTTTCACATACTCTAACTTGTCCAAAACCACTATACCCCTACCTTTATCTGGTCTAGTAATGCAAATACTCCTATCATTCTTTAAGCCATTAATACACTCCAATTTCCTTTTGTCAAAAGGAGGGAATGTAGATTTATATTTACCAAAGTCATTAAAGACTTCATGTGCTAAGGAGGAAACAGTACTGATGATATTGGTCCAACTATAATTTGTACCAGTCCTTAGGGTACAAGTTTTCAATGTGTTGCATAACCGCTCAAAACCTAAAAAATGATTAACAAATTTAGGTTTTTTACACGTCAACCCGAAGTCTAACCCCAGAGAGAGAAGTTCTTTCTCAATGGGAAACAGAATTCTCTTTGAAAAATTGAAAACCACCTTATCAGGGTCCACCGAATTAATTAATACAGTGATTACTATAGTGGAAAGGGATCTTAAATATATTAAATTACCATTTTATGGCAGTATTAGCTTTTCTGTAAGGAGTCGTTTGAGGAGACTGTTGCAGCAGTGTTATCCTCAAGTAGTCTTTAGATTTATTTTTGTCAACACAAATACCATAGGCTCTCATTTTAAATTTAAAGATAAAGTGCCTACCCCCTTGTGCTCAAATGTCGTATATAGGTATAATTGTTCCAGCTGTAATGCTGGATATATCGGGAGTTCCATTCGGAACTTTAAGATTAGGATACTTGAGCACCGGGGATTATCTTTTAGGACTGGATTACCATTGTCTAAACCAGCATTTTCGGAGATTAGAAACCATTGTTATGAGTTTGATCATTCTCTGCTGGATTCTGATTTTAAAATTCTGGACACTTGTATGAATGGCCAGTCAGATTTGAGAGTAATGGAATCCTTATATATAAAAAAGCTGCGGCCTCTGTTAAATAGCAACCTTTCAGCTGTTCAATTGTACACTGTATAGTGCACAGTAGGCCCTGTAATTTGATTTATAGTTCATTTTGGTAGTTTAATTTTATTATAATTTTGTTTAGTTTACCATGTCTTTGCCCTTTCTTACTTATTTTAAGTGTTGACATTGTACATTAATATAATCTTTTATTTAGGATATATAATACATTTTTTGGTATTTAATTTTATTTAATATTTGAGTTTTTTATAAGATTTTGGTTAGTACTTTATAATTGTCGTTTATTCTGTTTGTATTTTACATACATTTTTTGTAGATTTGTAGTCATTATATAAATATTTGTTATAGTGTTTAGTATCTACGTGTTAGGTATCAAGTTTCACTTCTGATCACTTCACGTAAGTTTAATAGAATGGTTTGTTTTAGTAGTTATAAATTTCATCTTGTAGCTTAATGGATTTTTAAATTAGCTTTAATATATGTGACAGTTAATAAGTTTTATTTGTATTGATCACTTTAAGTGCGCTTAAGTGTTTTGTTTTTTTAAGCATTTTCCTTTCTTTGATAGGCAATTATATTCAGTATGAGTTCTTTGTTTACCAGTTATTTGATTGTGATTTCTGTTTTTTCTATTAGATCTGATGATGAATACGAGAAGTATTCGAAACGTTATGCATTTTAAAGTAAAGAATCTGAAACAAGATGTTCAGTATATCCCTGGTTTTCCTATTCATCTTAAAATTAAGATTCCCGAAGGGAACATCGATCATAAATATATATATATATATATATATATATATATATATATATATATATATATATATATATATATACATCGTACCTAGTAGCCAGAACGCACTTCTCAGCCTACTATGCAAGGCCCGATTTACCTAATAAGCCAAATTTTCCTGAATTAATATATTTTCTCATTTTTTTTTCCTTTTAAATGATAAAGCTACCCATTTCATTATGTATGAGATCAATTTTTTTTATTGGAGTTAAAATTAACGTAGATATATGACCGAACCTAACCAACCCTACCTAACCTAACCTAACCAATCTTTATAGGTTAGGTTAGGTAGCCGAAAAAGTTAGGTTAGGTTAGGTAGTGGTAGAAAAAAATTAATTCATGAAAACTTGGCTTATTAGGCAAATCGGGCCTTGCATAGTAGGCTGAGAAGTGCGTTCTGGCTACTAGGTACGACATATATATATATATATATATATATATATATATATATATATATATATATATATATATATATGTCGTACCTAGTAGCCAGAATGCACTTTTCGGCCTACTATGCAAGGCCCGATGTGCCAAATAAGCCAAGTTTTCCTGAATTAATATATTTTCTCTAATTTTCTTCTAATGAAATGATAAAGCTACCCATTTCATTATGTATGAGGTTAATTTTTTTTATTGGCGTTAAAATTAACGTAGATATATGACTGAACCTAACCAACCCTACCTAACCTAACCTAACCTATCTTTATAGGTTAGGTTAGGTAGCCGAAAAAGTTAGGTTAGGTTAGGTAGGTTAGGTAGTCGAAAAACAATTAATTCATGAAAACTTGGCTTATTAGGCAAATCGGGCCTTGCATAGTAGGATGAGAAGTGTGTTCTGGCTACTAGGTACGATATATATATATATATATATATATATATATATATATATATATATATATATATATATATATATATATATATATATAAGCCCTTTCTAGATATAACAGTCATGGAAAGGAGCGGAGGTTTCCATACTGCAGTCTACACTAAGGAAACAAACATAGGAATGTGCCTAAATGCCAGAGTGACTGCCCAGACAGGTACAAGAAGAGTGTCGTTAACGCTTATGTCGACCGTGCTCTCAGCCACAGCTCAGAATGGAAAAAAGTCGACGAAGAACTCTGTAGGGTAAGGCAGGTCCTAGTCAACAACGGTTTCTCCAATGGTTTCGTTGAAGACATCATGAGAAGGAAAGTGAAACGCCATGCAACCTCTGAAGAGACAACTAACACATCACCTATACCCCCTATTAGACTATTTTACAGGAACTTCTTTTCCACAGCTCATTAAACGGAGGAAAGGGTCCTGAAAGACATTGTTAATAGAAACGTTATCCCTACAGACAAAAATCAGAAGATACAACTGACGATTTACTATAAAACCAAAAAAACGGCCAGCCTACTCATGAGAAACTATCCAGACACAAAGCAGAACGCTTTAAAAGAGACCAACGTCGTCTATGCCTTCTTGGGGACTGTAAGCCTCAAAAATCTCAGTATATAGGCAAGACAACAACATCTCTTTCCAGGCGTTTAACGATGCATAAGCAACAGGGCTCCATTAAGGAACATATAGCCTCTTCCCACAACCAAACCATCACCAGAGAAATCTTAGCAAACAACACGGAAATCATCGATAGATCCAGCGATAGCAGGCGGCTCGACGTCTGCAAGGCACTACACATCAAGAAGTCAACACCAGCAATCAACAGCCAATTAATGCACAACTATATTCTACCCACTTCAAGACTCCGCTCCATTATAGAAGCATCAAGATATATGGGCCAATAGGCCCTCTGCAATTACCTCCATTCCAATCCTTCAATACCCATTGTTTCGTGTTCTATCCTGTGTTGAAAGTTTTGTTCACCTCATTCAAAAACTGTTGTAACATATCACCTCACCAAAATGCGGGTATAAAATGAAAAATGAAAGCTGTTTAAATCATAGCATAAGTAAGAACTCTGTTTAGTGTTTGCAGGTAATAGTTGAGTGTGTTTAAACTAAAAGTCATTGAAATGTAATAAGTTATTACGAAACGCATTCAAGTGTCGCGTCAGACTAGAAATAAAAATGAATTTTGGAGAATTGATTTTTTAATTACCATCAACAGTGAAAAGAAACAAAAGAAAGATCGAGAAAATTCGTGTTAGAATTATTAATCTTACTTTTTCGGTCATATTTATTAATAATTATTATATATATATAGATATATATAAATATATAATATATATATATA
>NW_025558952.1:32500-74570 GCF_020424385.1 Procambarus clarkii
GGGAATTTTCAGTACTTAATGAGAGCAGGCAATTGATGGGTTAATTGCCTGGCTGAAGTATGTGTGTGTTCACAGTATTCCTTTGCAATCGGGTGCAAGTAAAAGAAGAGGAGGGGCAGTAATATTAGTATACTTGTGTGTGTTGCACAACCGTGTGTTTTATTGTGTGGGCACAGTAATTAGCGAGTTGCAGTGCTGCAACTATATGTGTGGGTAGTGCTGTTATGATGTTGCATGCCATTATAGTGTGACCTATGTAACGCTGGGTTACTTTGTTCTTTAAGTTATGTTGAGGACTTAAGGATTCAGTGAGTTAATTAAGGGGTAATTAACTGGATAAGGGGTGCACACTTAGTATTGGGGAGTGAGTGGGGGCTGTTAAGGGAACAGTGTTGAGCTATAATGAGATACGTCTCGGGAGCAATTAATTGTCTATGTGACAGTTAATTGACCACTCTAGCTAATTATGTAATTAGCCTTCTCATCATGAATTCACGTAGTGGGAGAGGTTCTGTCAGAGTCTGTCAGTATTTGTGTTAACGTAATATGCTCGAGACTAATTACCTTTCAGGGGCAATTAGTGGCTCATGTTAATTAGTGGAGTAATTAGCATTGGAGAGCTCCGGTGACTCGGTAAAGCGAGGTCATGGAGCTAGCATAAATCGTTGTATTAATCATATCCTGTCTGAGGACAGTGGATTATTGGCACATCTTGTTAATTAGGGTAATTAACTCCTTTCCCGTGAATTCACAGTGTTTGATGAGACCTGCTTAGGCAGTGCGGAGTGAGACGTATTTATGGATGGTTAATTATCGGTCCTGGTGACAGTTAATTAATGGCTCAGTAATTACTGGGTTAATTAGGGTAATTAACACTCACTCGTAATTTTTTTGTTACACAGACTGTGGAGAAGCTACCAAGTTAGGGTAGGCTTAGTTAACGTAACTCAATGGGGATGTAATTAGTGGTCCGTTTGACCTTAATTGAGAATTACTCACTGAATACTTGCAAGGAGTCAAGTGTGTTGTAATATGTTGAGTTATTGTTAACAAGAGAGAGACAAGTGTTAATGATTGACGTAGAGTATCATCATGTTGTTGTCTAGTGTGAGACAATTGTTTGTGATTACCGTAGTACTTTGTTGCTGACTGCTGCGATCAGTCAATTAACGTAATTAATCACTTCAGGCAATTTCTTTTGGTTGTCGTCTGGTGACGAGAGTAGAGTCATACTAGGGATCTGTGGAGCTGTGTCCCAGAATTCCCGCCTTGCCTGTCGGTGTATCGGGTTACAACAGGGCAACTTCTTAGTGGGAGTTGCAAAGAGTGTTCACACGGGGTTGTGATAGGGGGGGTCACTGTTAGACTTCCGCCTAGTTACGTGGGTCTCTCCTGGGGGGCGGGAGGACCCCTGAGCTTGTGATTATAGTAGCTGTCAGGGAAACCGAGACACTATTGATTGCCTGCTTGTATCTTTGTTTCAGTGGATCCTTCATTTGTTCAGTTAGTTCATGTGTCAGCCCGAAGTGTTAGCAAGATGGAGCCTGCTGTCATTTCTCGAGGGGCTGTTGAATAGCTGTGTTGCAAATGCCACTTGATGGACAATAACGTAACCATTCGCTGTGGTGTAACTTAGTCTGTGATATTTTTCTTTGATTTGCAATATTGCGTCATCAGTGGGCACACCTGTGTTCAGGTTAGTTCAGTATGCAGCCTCACAGCAAGGGTTGCTATTTAGCTGTTTGTTATCGTGCCACTGGATTGACATTAACGTAACGTAAACTCGGTAATGTAGTAGTTAGTCTCTTGTTATTAATAAATTGTTATGTTATA
Source organism: Procambarus clarkii (assembly GCF_020424385.1). Lineage (NCBI taxonomy): Eukaryota > Metazoa > Arthropoda > Malacostraca > Decapoda > Cambaridae > Procambarus > Procambarus clarkii. The sequence continues at coordinate 34,334 of NW_025558952.1, forward strand.
GAAAACGGTCTTTGATGTCAACCCTTCAACCATATTATTCCACCATATTTCTGCATAATAATATTAAATGTTGATGTGATCTTGATAAGGCGGCTGTTCTTGGGAATTCGAATTCCAATTCATAGCGCCACTTCAAATATAAATATTTGATTGTGAGAACCCGTCGGTTACCCTTTATTAGTTTTAACGTCCTGTTTAACTAGGAGGAGCCCGCGGCCTATTGTGGACAGGTTTTCACCCTGGTGGTGGAGGCCTGGCGGTTTGCTCCCGCTTTTCCTTTTTCTACTGGACTCATGCTTAACTGCCGTGAGCAGACTTTAAACTTGTAGTCCACCTCTTAAGGGAGGTAGGTATAGAGAAAAATCTCACACCTGCAGTATTGGTAGGTTTCAAGTCCATGTCAACTAAGACCTTCTGTTCGATGGCACCCATGTAGAAGTTCGCAAACAGGACACCTAGGGGAGAACCCATGGCGACCCAATCTACTTATACATGTGCCCATCAGGGCTCAAGATGGGTGCCTCTTTAGTACAAGCTTGGAGTAGTTTGTTTAGGATGTTTTCTGGTATGTCAAGAGGAGTACAAGCCGGATCACGATACTCTCTGTCCGCTATCATCCCGATTGTTTCATCTAAAAAGGTACGTTGGTAAACAGTGATTCTACGTCCAACGAGGCTGTTATTCCTGTGGCCCGTGTTCCTCGCAGTAAGTCAACAAATTCCTTTGGAGACTTCAGGCTAAAAGCACAAGGTACATAAGGAGTCAGCAAGCCGTTGAGTCGCTTCGCCAGTCTGTACCTGGGTGTGGGTATCTGGCTGATGATTGGCCGAAGTGGGTTTCCAGGCTTGTGTGTCTTGACATTTCCATACGCGTACCCAGGTTTGTATTCCCCAATAATCTTCGGCAGGTGGAGTTCGGATTTCTTGGCGTTCACAGTTTCGATCAATCTGTTTACCTTTGTTTTCAATTCGGCTGTAGTGTCCTTGGTTACCCTTTCGAATTTAGTTTGGTCAGAGAGTATGAGGTTCATTTTCGCCAGATATTCGTGTTTTTAAGAATGACGTATATTGGTGACTTGTCACCTCTCCTGATGACTATCTCCTTGTTCTCTCGAAGGTTTTTAGCTGCTGCTTTGAGCTCGGGGAAGAGTATGGTGCTTTTGTAGTTGCCTCGAATCTTTCCTCTTTCTGCAATAAGTTCTGCTTGCAAGGTTTCATTGGTGGTGACCTTTTTTTGCGCCGCGAAGTCGAATATGTCGTCCAACAGGATCTCCAACTCCACTTTCCTGGCCATCTCGCTTGGTCTGGACATAATGTGACAGTTTATACCCAGATTTAGGAGAGTGACTTGATCCTCAGTGAGGTTGATTCAAGAAAGGTTCAGGAAGCCATCTCTTGGTCGTGGAATCGCCATAGGTCCTCCATTGAATGTTGTTAGTTTGTTGATTATCCTGGTTTCGGTGCTGTAGTGATGTCGATCTGTGAGGATGTCGAGGTGTTGGCTGATATGAGTACGGAGGTTTTCGTCGATGTTGCTGTTTCTCCATTGGTTTGTAGCATTAAGTAGTTGCGTTTTGTTGCCTTTGATCTCATTTTCTGCCATGTGTCTCTGATTTTGAATCAGATCTCTGCGATATTTTATCGTGAAGGCTTGATTTCTTGCTGCTGGGTCGTGCGTTTTAATATTAGTATATTTTGGTAACAGTCTTTCTTGTAAATATATGTTGTTAAATATGACTGAAAAAGTAAGATTAATAATTCTAACACGAATTTTCTCAATATTTCTTATGTTTATTTTTTACTGTCGATGGTAATTGAAAAATCAATTCTCCAAAATTCATTTTTATTTCAAGTCTGACATGACGTTTGAACTCCTTTCGTAATAGCTTATTACATTTTCAAAGACTTTATTTTACACACTCACAACTGTAACCTGAAAACACTAAACAGAGTTTTACTTATGCTAACACTAAACAGCTTATCCATCTTATATACTCGCACTTGGGTGAGGTGATATTATGCAACAGTTTTGGATGAGAAGAACAATCTTTTGACAAAGACAAGACCGAACACGGAACAGTGGGTATTAATTGGATATATGAGAGCATATGAATGGAAGTAACTGCAAAGAGCCTTTTGGCCCATACTTCCTCTTGAGGCTTCTATATTGGTACGGAGTCTTGAAGTGGGTAGAATATAGTTATGTATTAATTGGCTGTTGAAGCTGATGTTGACTTTTTGATGTGTAGTGCCTCGCAGATGTCGAGCCGCCTACTATCGCTGTATCTATCGATGATTTCTGTGTTGTTTGTTAGGACTTCTCTGGTGATGGTTTGGTTGAGGGAAGAGATTATATGCTCCTTAATGGAGCCCTGTTGCTTATGCATTGTTAATCACCTGGAAAGAGATGTTTTTGTCTTGCCTATATGCTGAGTTCTTGGGGGCTTACTGTCCCCAAGTGGGCATTAGAAGACATAGACGACGTTGGTCTCCTCTTAGGCGTTCTGCTTTGTGTCTGGAGAGTTTTTCATGAGTAGGTTGGACGTTTTTGTGGTTTTATAGTAAATCGTCAATTGTATCTTCTGATTTTTGTCTGTAGGGATAATGTTCCTAATATAAGTCTCCATGGTGTAGTGGTAAGAAACTCGCTTGGCGTTCCGCGAGCGATTTGTCATGGGTTCGTATCTTGGCCGGGGAGGATTTACTGGGCGCAAATCTTTAACTGTAGCCTCTGTTTAACTGAACAGTAAAATGAGTACTTGGTTGTAAAAACGATTCTTCGTGGCAGGGATCGTATTCCAGGGACCTGCCCGAAACGCTATGCGTACTAGTGGCTGTACAAGAATGTAACAACTCTTGTATATATATAAAAAAAAAAATATCTTTCAGGACCCTTTCTTCCATTTTATGAGCTTTGGAAAAGAAGTTCCTGTAAAATAGTCTAATTGGGGGTACAGGTGTTGTGTTAGTTGATCAGCACCTTTACCATCACAGAGTACAACGTATTTTGTGGTCAAAAGCCAGGACAGTCAAATAGTGGGGTCCTGAAACATGATATAGTGACTCACAGCATTTACCATATTTATGTGTGGTAAATAGCCAATAACAATAGCCTGTTTGATCCAGGCTTCAGGATATTTTCTGTTTGCTCCTATTATCATTTTCTTCCTGTACTCGGTATTTTCATGTTTCTTCTATTTATTTTAGTTTTGCCATATGCATCTTAAATACATAAAAACGTAAACGGTAAAAGAGGAGAAGGCGAATAAGGCAAAGAGGGAAATGAAGAGCGTATACATCCTCCTCAAAGGACGCCCAGATGGCGACTGGCTTCACACAAATATGTGGCCGCTATCTTGAGCAGGATTACCACTGAACACAACATAAATAACAATACAATAATAACAAAATTAAAAGAAAACGGGAAATTTTTCTATATAGAAAACAATGGGCGAAAATTTTACCCGGGAAAGTTCTGCCAAATTCTGATTTTTACTTATAACGAAAGGTATAATTATAGTCGTTTTATTTGTTTTAATTTGAGAGTCTTGCCACCCCCCCCCCCCCAAAAAAAATATATATATATATTGTTGTAATCCACAAGTTAGTAGGAATTATTAGCTAGAGGATCATTACTACAACACTTAATGAATGATGATTGGACGTACATGTTAAGTACACAGACTATGGATCACATATCCAAGAAAGGTCAAGGGATTAAGACCACAGCTGCTTAGCCAAACTAATAATTCCTGGAAAGAGGACTCAGGCTTCTAGGAACAAGGTTACCGCTTCTAGGGATAAGGTTAATCGGATTATACCTTCCTTGAGAGGCGGGGTGAAATGTTTGAGGCCATAGATGGCTGGAGACAGTCTTGTTGTGGGAGTGGAACTGGCAAGTCCTCCGAGGTCTCCGTTTGTGGCAGCAGCGAAGTGTAGCAGACAGCTATGCGGGAGCCTGATGTGATCTTAGTGACCAAGTTAAGTCTGCAGTGTGTGAGTATTGAATGAAAGACTAACCGGGTGTGGTGCGTTGTAGTAATCATTCCGTATTAGGGACTTAGGCGGAAGTACGAGTGCAAGTGGTGACCGCGGAGGTCAAGTGGTCTATGGGTATTGGAAGTGTATTTACCTAATGGAGTATGTTAATATGTTATTATTTGTCAGAGTCTATTCTTTGTAATTAAATGACAAAACCCGACGGCCTTTAAATACCTTCCATCTGTCCCCTCATAGTGTTCCTGGTTTGGTTGGTGAGGGAATGTTAGGGAATTGGTAGACGACATATTTGGTTGCAACGCAAACAGGTTTTGGAACACTTTGAGAGATGAAGGAAGTGTGTTACTGGTTTAGTTGGTGAGGGAATGTTCGGGAAATGGTAGACGTCGGGTTTTGTTGAGAACGGTGGTTACTAGACGGAGGAAACAAAAGTCAGGTGAGACCAGGTCAGAGGAGTTAGTTAATTAAAGGGACTAGGCCATTGTAGGCCCATGTGGGGTTTATTTCTTTCTTTCCAGATTCCCGCAACGAGAGACGGCTAAGATGCAAGTCTGGATCACTGTATCATCGGGATCCAAAACAAGTGTTCGTAGTGCGGATTATACAGAGTGGCGAGGTAAACTAGCGCGGGTGAATGTGGGCCAGTGTGGGCCATGTGCGGCCATGTACGGGCCAAGCGATGGGTGGGCCAAGCGAGCCACACCTTGGAGCTTGTTATATATCGTCGGTATGGTGGAAATAGTGAGACACCGTTGCTAAGGACAAATCAAGCGTGAAAACTACGTAATTTGAAGTTAATTAAATTTCATGTTAAGTGTAAATCGAATATTTTAAGGATAATGAAATATTACCTAAAGTACTGCGCGAGTTTCTGCGTTGTCAGACGTAGATATAGAAAATAGGCACAGTGAATTATGGACGCCTGGGCAAAGCAAGCGATGCGTAATTTGAGGGGTTCGACGTCTAGTGTACCGTGCAAATGTCCATGAAGATTTTTTGTAGGTGCAGGTAGCATTATGGAAAGTGTTACCGTGGGACACGGGGAGCGTGTCCCGTTGGTGGGGGTGTGTTGGCGGCGACGCAGTGTGTATCGGCGTTTGGACGCCAAGTGTAGTGCATGGTTGTGTATTGGCGTTTGTACGCCGGGGTGTGTAGTGTAATGCACGTGTAGTGGCTTATTAAACGCCAGCGTAATGCATAGTATTTACTGTAGTGAAATGTGCATGTTTTGACTGTTGATATTATGGATGTAGTATAGTGCATGACATTGTTGGCATTGTAGCACCAAGGTGTAGCATGTGTAGCATAACTGGTTGTTGTAACGCCGGGTGTATTGTAGACATTAGCGTTGAAGTATGTTAACGCAGGTGGTAGTGTGTGGCGGGTGGCCACTACACAAGAAATTATACCTGATGAGTGTGGGTCAGGTAATTAAAGGATTACCAGAGAACAGGTGTGTTGTGTTGATGGCGTTGGGGTCGCCGGGTGTTGTGTTGAGGGCGTTGGAGACGCCGGGTGTTGTATTGATGGCGTTGGGGACGCCGGGTGTTGTGTTGATGGCGTTGGGGACGCCGGGTGTTGTGTTGATGGCGTTGGGGACGCCGGGTGTTGTGTTGATGGCGTTGGGGACTCCGGGTGTTGTGTTGATGGCGTTGGGGACGCCGGGTGTTGTGTTGATGGCGTTGGGGACGCCGGGTGTTGTGTTGATGGCGTTGGGGACGCCGGGTGTTGTGTTCATGGCGTTGGGGACGCCGGGTGTTGTGTTGATGGCGTTGGGGACTCGGGTGTTGTGTTGATGGCGTTGGGGACGCCGGGTGTTGTGTTGATGGCGTTGGGGACGCCGGGTGTTGTGTTGATGGCGTTCGGGACGCCGGATGTTGCGTTGATGGCGTTGGGGACTCCGGGTGTTGTGTTGATGGCGTTGGGGACGCCGGGTGTTGTGTTCATGGCGATGGAGACGCCGGGTGTTGTGTTGATGGCGTTGGGGACGCCGGGTGTTGTGTTGATGGCGTTGGGGACGCCGGGTGTTGTGTTGATGGCGTTGGGGACTCCGGGTGTTGTGTTGATGGCGTTCGGGACGCCGGGTGTTGTGTTGATGGCGTTGGGGACGCCGGATGTTGCGTTGATGGCATTGGGGACGCCGTGTGTGTTGTGTTGATGGCGTTGGGGACGCCGGGTGTTGTGTTGATGGCATTGGGGACGCCGTGTGTTGTGTTGATGGCGTTGGGGACTCCGGGTGTTGTGTTCATGGCGTTGGGGACGCCGTGTGTTGTGTTGATGGCGTTGGGGACGCCGGGTGTTGTGTTGATGGCGTTGGGGACTCCGGGTGTTGTGTTCATGGCGTTGGGGACGCCGTGTGTTGTGTTGATGGCGTTGGGGACGCCGGGTGTTGTGTTGATGGCGTTGGGGACGCCAGATGTTGTGTTGAGGGCGTTGGGGACGCCGGATGTTGTGTTGAGGGCGTTGGGGACGCCATTGAGTGGTATAGTGCAGTGGCGTTTGGACGCCTGGTATGGAGTGTGGTGTTGTGGAGTATATGGTGGCGCAGGGGCGCCAGGTAGTGATCGGTAAGGTGAGTATCGACGTAGCAAGGTCGGTGCATTAGGACGCAGGAAGTGGTTGTGGGGATATGTGGCGTTATTATGTCATCAGTGGTTGGGATGACCAGAGGTGATGGTGTATCGGAGTGGGTAAGTCTTATGGATAACATGAAATGTGGATAATTGCAGGAGTTGGTGGCTGCAGTAGGTGAGCCAAGTCAATATCCCTAGCAAGACTCAAAAAAGACTAATAAAATTTCATTATTTTCATTAAAATTTTCATTAATTAAGTCGTAGTGGGTAAGTCTTATGGATAAGATTACAATGTAGAATTTCAAAATTTCAGGTGTTGGTGGTTGCAGTGGACGAGCCACGTACATACATTTATTTCTCATTAATTAAGTTGTTACAGGAATCTCGCTAAAGGCGAGCCAGTGGCAGTACGATGCTTTAGTGACATAAGTTGGAAATTATTTTAATGAAGTATTTATTGTTATAATATATGTGTATGTATATATATATTACCTCATCGACACCATTACTGAGTGTTAGGCTTGAGAAGGTCCCCTGGGATCATGTCACAGAGATTCAGGTAGAGTAGAAGGGAAGCCTTGACGCTAAACTCAGTAATTCTAGAAAAAAAGGGGGGAGGAAGTGAAGCCAACGTGACATTATAGGCGAAATTCGCCCCTGACATCAAAGCAGGGATAAGGGCCAGCTGCAATGGCTTTGCAGCTGCGCTCAGGCTATATACGGGGAGAGAGTAAGAAGCCGAGTGGGTGTTATGTAATAATGGGATCGAGCCAGGGGGCTCCGAGGGAATATTTTGCAGGTACAGCGGTCGGGAAGGTGTGAATACAGGTGGGCACACTCTGGGCAGATGGGCCTAGAGTAATGTGCTACAGCTGTGATGAGCACAGCAAGGAAGGATGACCAGAGAGCTGTGAGGTATCTACAGCGTTCTGGGGTTGGTGCCCTGGAACGAGACGGCAGCATAGACCCGAGGGAACTTGACCCTGGGGTAGGAATCTTCTTTGCTCTGGAGGCCAGGATCACGTTAGCTCAGAGCAACGATGGGACATTGACAACATTCACCAGGCTGGACAGCCTGGGTTTTGTCTGAGTCATGGAGGATCTATGACCTAGCAACCATTGGGACACGAAGACAAGAGAAGTGATGCTGCCAATTGTGGAGGAGGCCAGTGAAACATTGTGTGATCATTGTAGCCCTTATGTCAACAGTACAGGGCAAGATATTTATTTGTTATTAACTTGTTACTAAGGATGAAGAACCTTAGATATATATGTGTTATGTATATATTAATGACTAGTGTCATTTCTGTTTAAGTGCCAGCATTCTGGTCCATGTAATTTTATGATTATGTTTGTATGTAATTATATGTCAGCAGTTTAGGTACATGTGCATTGTTGGAGAAGGGAGAAAATATTACAGACTATTTTACCTATGCTATGATGTGAATATATTGTATATGTTGTAGAAGTGTTGTGAGTCATGTCGGGGAAATTTTTAATTTAGTTCATCGTGTGCATGATGAACTTATTGGATGAATTTTTAGTTGTACATATATGGTGAGTGCATCTTCCAGGTCCTTGCACCAATGGAACCATTGCAATGATGCATATGGGGACATATGCGTGTTTAAGGAGGGGAGTGGTGTTGTAATCCTCAAGTTAGTAGGGATTATTAGCTAGAGGATCATTACTACAACACTTAACGAATGATGATTGGAAGTACATGTTAAGTAGACAGACTATGGATCACATATCCAAGAAAGGTCAAGGGATTAAGACCGCAGCTGCTTAGCCAAACTAATAATTCCTGGAAAGAGGAGTCAGGCTTCTAGGAACAAGGTTACCGCTTCTAGGGATAAGGTTAATCGGATTATACCTTCCTTGAGAGGCGGGGTGAAATGTTTGAGGCCATAGCTGGCTGGAGACAGTCTTCTTGTGGGAGTGAAACTGGCAAGTCCTCCGAGGTCTCCATTGTGGCTGCAGCGAAGTGTAGCAGACAGCTATGCGGGAGCCTGATGTGATTTAGTGACCAAGTTAAGTCTGCAGTATGTGAGTATTGAATGAAAGACTAACCGGGTGTGGAGCGTTGTAGTAATCATTCCGTATTAGGGACTTAGGCGGAAGTACGAGTGTGTGTGGTGATCGCGGAGGTCAAGTGGTCTATGGGTATTGGAAGTGTATTTACCTAATAGAGTATGTTAATATGTTATTATTTGTCAGAGTCTATTCCTTGTAAATAAATGACAAAACCCGACGGCCTTTAAATACCTTCCATATGTTCACTCATTGTGTTCCAGTACAAACCTAGTGGTACGCCTCAAGGGTCTGGTGTGTGTAGGAGTACACGGTGGTAGTAACGGTTGCTGAGGCAAGGTGTTATGTGTTTTGTAATCGCTGTGTTCAGAATGAACCGGGGTTCATATATATATATATATATATATATATATATATATATAATATATATATATATATATATATATATATATATATATATATATATAAATATATATATATATATATATATATATATATATATATATATATATATATATATATATATATATATATATATATATATATATTTAGGGAAATGTAATTAATTTTGGTAGGTTAGCACTATTTTCGACCCAATTTCTGTGGGTACGACGGTGCAAACGCCTTAATTATAGATGATCATAGTACATACATGCGTATACATATTACCTAATAATTTATTGAATAGAGATACTCAGAAAAACACCAAACAATTATGAAAGCAATTCATAGCCTGCGATTGCTAAGCTTGGAATAAAACAAGAATAACACCTCAATTATGCACTCACTCACACACCCCCAAGCTGTTAAGAAAAATTATAACTGTGGAAAATCACAATTACTACTTAAGAGGAAAGGATAAAACTTTGGTTTCCAATAGTAGTCGTCATCCTGGGGTTGTCATCCTGGGCGTATTGGACCAACTCTTGCGGTAATGTTGTCATCAACACCTGTGGTGTTGTCCTCCGGTCTGGTGATATGTTAACTGTTTATTAGTAGATAATAATAGTAGATAATCTATCTGCTTCCTCAGAGTAGAGTAAAACTTTAGTAGCGTATAGGTGTCAGTCTCTTTATGCTAAATTTTGCAATGTATGATCACAATTGTAATTATTTGTATTTTAACTTAAAATTGCGTCTAACAAATACAAATCTTATCTGCCTTTCTTACACACAAGCAAATGTTTAGAAATACTGCGTCTAACTTTTAATAAACTGTTGATTTGTTTGGCTAACGAGTTCTAGTAGTTTTGCTTCATTTAGATCACAACAAAATACATTTTACTAGCTATATGTTATGAATTCTGCCTAAAACATGCCAAAAATTTTAATTAAATATATACGCACAATCGGTGCTTCAATATAATTCATGACTTGATTCAAGAAAACTCTTTTTTTTTATAAATATTGGGTAGAGATTATTTGCTTCTTATATTGATATATTTCTTGTGTATTAGAGCCGTGAAAAAATTATCTGATATTAATTGATTATTTTTCTCAATAGGATTGAAAACCCAGTAGGATTTTTTTTGTGATACGTTATCTCTCAACACACCATCTTTTTACATAGTGTTATTTTAATATACTATCTCTCACCACACTGAAAACTTCCACACTGTGTCTCTCCACATTGTAACTCTACACACTCCATCTCTCCACCACTGTATCTCTCCACACTGTATCTCTTCACACTGTCTCACACAACACTTTCTCTCACCCAACGCTGTCTCTCACACACCACAATGTCTCTCAGCTAAGCTCGCAACACTGTAGGAGCCCCCCACCCCCCCCTACCACCAAAGCCATTACCAACAACAAGCCTCCACCAACAGTGTGAACAAACACATTGAGCCATACAGCGTACCGTTGAACTGTGCCACGGTGCTGGAACAACAATGACCGAGGTGCAGAAATATCCTCCCGTTCTTGGTTCCTCAACTCCCCTGTCATGGACGGGTAATGGGTTTCTCTCGTTCCCACTCGCCCCAGGAATAGCTGTTGACGGCTCACTGATGCGTGCACCTAGAGAAAGTTGCAGTGGAATTGACGATTGAGACAGACAGACACACACACACATACACACACACACACACAGACAAACAGATACAGTTCCCCCGTGGTGCACTTTCGCCCCTTGGTTTGCCAGCGATTTGGCCTGAGTTCGTATCCTGGTCCGGGGGAGGATTGACTTGGCGCCAGTCCTTAACTGTACGCTTCTGTTCACCTGGCAGAGATTGGGTACCTGGTTGTTAAACAATTAACGGGTCGTGTTCCAGGGAAACTAGTAAGGCTTATCAAGAGCTAAAGGATGGGAAGGCTCTCAGCCAGCAAACAGGTGTTAGGAGCCGTCTGCTGACTCCTGTCAAATGTCATATTTGTTCGTAGTTGACTAAAAGAAGAAAAATTATCTGTAGAATGTATTAAACTTATTATATACTTACAGTACGTTTCGAACCTACAAGGTTCGTTCTCCAGTGAAGAGACAGGAGTTGTTATTTAGGATTCATCTACTTGGAACAAAAGTTTCAAGTAGCAGAGCTATGGTGAGCCCGTAGTGGACTTACCTGGCGCTGGAGCGGGGTTGTAAGTGAATTAATGCTGATCGGAGACCAGGTACATACAAGTAGGTGAGGGATGAGGAGTAAAGGTAAGAGGTTGATGTTGTTTTAGATTTAGCTACTCAGAACGAAGAGTCCATGTAGCACGGGCTATGATGAGCCCATCAAGGTAAGAGGGTATATATAATCTATAACCTATACCTAAATATATTAGTCAGGTGTAGTGGGCATGGCGTTTTGGGCAGTGACGTCATCGTAGGCATATTCGTGTTCCGGTCTTGTTCACAATGTCACGGTTGGTAGAGTGAATAGTTTTGTTGTTTAAGTATATATGGTGGATTGTACCACTTTTATGTGATGGGTTTCAAGAATTTGTAATCTTCTTACATCATGGGTTTAGTCCAATATGTAAGAGTTTTTATTCAGTATTTCTCTTGTTAAGGTGATGTCATGGGCTTGTCTCATGTGAATTTTAGAGGCACCTGATTGAAGATGACAGGACAAGCACCTCGTGACCTTAGTCGACTTGATTCCATCGGGCTGGGTAGATTTGATCAATTTTAGGAAATCTGCTGATGATTGTAGACTAAACTTACTTGGAGTGTATGGAGTTAGGAGTTCATTGAGTTTCTTTGCCAGGTGATAAGTTGGGGTTGGTATTTGGCTGATTATAGGGCGTAGTGGGGTACCTGGTTTATGCGTCTTAACATTGCCGTAGGCATATCCTAAGCCATAGTTTAGATAGGAGATGCCTCGTATGGGCCAATAAGCCTTCTGCAGCCCCTATGTTTATTCCTTATGTAACCCCCCATGTTTTCACCTTCATTGTATATATATATATATATATATATATATATATATATATATATATAATATATATATATATATATATATATATATTATTAAATATGACCGAAAAAGTAAGATTAATAATTCTAACACGAATTTTCTCAATATTTCGTACATTTCTTTCCACTGTTGGAGGTAATTCAAAAATCAATTCTCCAAAATTCATTTTTATTTCTAGTCTGACGCGACACGAGCGCGTTTCGTAAAACTTATTACATTTTCAAAGACTTTAGTTTACAAATACACAACTGAATAGAACTTAAACATCTCCGATTTTGTTTATATCTACATTTGAGTGAGGTGGATGGGTATGAGTATGTTCCTCCTGACATACCCGAAAATATTCTAAGGAAACTACTCCAAGCTTGTACTAAGGAGGCACCCTTCTTGAGCCCGGATGGGCATATGTATAAGCAAGTAGATGGGGTCGCCATAGGTTCTCCCCTAGGTGTCCTGTTTGCAAATTTCTACATGGGTACCATCGAGAAAAAAGTCTTAGTCGACATGAACTTGAAACCGGCCATATACTGCAGGTATGTTGACGACATTTTTACACAGGTACCTGATGTCAGACATCTGCAGGAGCTGAAGGAGGCATTTGAGCAGAGTTCCGTGCTGCGTTTCACTTACGAGATGGAAAAGGATGGGAAGCTGCCCTTTCTAGATGTAACAGTCATGGAAAAGAGCGGAGGTTTCCACACTGCAGTCTACACTAATGAAACGAACATAGGAATGTGCCTAAATGCCAACAGCGACTGCCCAGACAGGTACAAGAGGAGTGTTGTTAACGCATATGTCGACCGTGCTCTAAGCCACAGCTCAGAATGGAAGCAAGTCGACGAAGAACTCTGTAGGGTAAGGGAGGTCCTAGTCAACAACGGCTTCTCCAATGGTTTCGTCGAAGACATCATAAGAAGGAAAGTGAAACGCCATGCAACCTCTGAAGAGACAACTAACACAACACCTATACCCCCTATTAGACTATTTTACAGGAACTTCTTTTCCACAGCTCATAAAACAGAGGAAAGGGTCCTGAAAGATATTGTTAATAGAAACGTTATCCCTACAAACAAAAATCAGAGGATACAACTGACGATTTACTATAAAACCAGAAAAACGGCCAGCCTACTCATGAGAAACTCTCCAGACACAAAGCAGAACGCTTTAAAAGAGACCAACGTCGTCTATGCCTTCAAATGCCCACTTGGGGACTGTAAGCTCCAAAAAACCCAGTATATAGGCAAGACAACAACATCTCTTTCTAGGCGTTTAACGATGCATAAACAACAGGGCTCCATTAAGGAACATATATTCTCTTCCCAAAACCAAACCATCGCCAGAGAAATCCTAGTAAACAACACAGAAATCATCGATAGATACAGCGATAGCAGGCGGCTTGACGTTTGCGAGGCACTACACATTAAGAAGTCAACACCAGCAATCAACAGCCAATTAATGCACAACTATATTCTACCCACCTCAAGACTCCGCTCCAATATAGAAGCATCAAGAAATATGGACCAATAGGCTTTCTACAATCACTTCCATTTCAATACCCATTGTTTCGTGTTCTGTCTTGTGTTGATGAAATTAATACCCTATTAATGCCACCTCTTGTTCTGTCTTCTGTTGATGAAATTAATACCCTATTAATGCCACCTCACCCCTTGAGAATCAATCAAATATTGAGAAAATTCGTGTTAGAATTATTAATCTTACTTTTTCGGTCATATTTAATGATATATGTTTACAAGAAAGACTGCTATATATATATATATATATATATATATATATATATATATATATATATATATATATATATATATATATATATATATATATATATATATATATATATATATATATATATGTATATATATATATTTATATATATATATATATATATATGTATATATATATATATATATATATATATATATATATATATATATATATATATATATATATATATATATATATATATATATATATATATATATATATATATATATATATATATATATATATATATATATATATATATATATATATATATATATATATATATATGTATATATATATATGTATATATATGTATACATATATGTATATATATATGTATATATATGTATAATATATATGTATATATGTGTATATTCTGTCATATATATATATATGACCGAAAAAGTAAGATTAATAATTCTAACACGAATTTTCTCAATATTTCTCATGTTTCTTTTCACTGTCGATGGTAATTGAAAAATCAATTCTCCATAATTAATTTTTATTTCTAGTCTAACGCGACACTTGAACGTGTTTCGTAATAACTTATTACATTTTCAAAGACTTTAGTTTACACACACACAACTATAACATGCAAACACTAAACAAAGTTCTTCAATGCTATAATTTTAAACAGCTTTCATCTTATATAGCTGCATTTGGGTGAGGTTATATGTTACAATAGTTTTGGATGAGGTGAACAAAACTTTCAACACAAGACAGAACACGAAACAATGGGTATATATTGGGTAAATTAAAGGGAAGAATGGATGTAACTGCAAAGGGCCTATTGGCACATATATCTTGATGCTTCTTTAATGGTGCGGAGTCTTGAAGTGGGTAAAATATAGTTGTGCATTAATTGGCTGTTGATTGCTGGTGTTGACTTCTTGATATGTAGTGCCTCGCAGACGTCGAGCCGCCTGCTGTCGCTGTATCTATCGATGATTTCTGTGTTGTTTGTTAATATTTCTCTGGTGTAATAAATACTGAATAAGGAAAGCAGAGCGCTCTGCGAGGAGCATATTGTCATATATAATAACAGCAGCAGCCTGTTGTTGTGAAAGAGGCGAAAAGGAAGTGGAGAAATTTATTTTCAGATACTAATTGGCAATATAGGACAATCGTTCGTGTTGAGGAAAACAAACTTCTGAAAACAGAACTGTTAGAGGTTTATATTGTTTTACAACTACAGACAATTCGTGGTCGATATGGTAACGTCTGGACCATAGGGCCCGAGACGGAATGTTTTTGATTGAAATGATATAGGATTGAGTACTACTTTCTCCTGATATTCCAGCGTACATTGCAATAACTGGAGAGAGAAGTTGTAGGATGCGAGGGAATGGAAATTGTTCACCGATCATATTTTAAACTTCAGATTGCGGAAAATGTCTGAGAAAGGCAGGGAAATGTTTTCTGTGCTAATGGTCTTCGAGGAACAATAATATAAGGTGAGTTCATATGGAGCTTAGGAATTGTAAGCTCCCAATGATGCCATAACCCACCAAACACACGACCAATCTACGACCTTGTTAAAACTTTCAAACCATTTCTAACACCATTTCAAGCAGCAATTGTTAGATGTTAGAAAGTTGTAAATTCTAACTAGTTGAAACCACTTTCTAACGCGTCACAAAAACTTCATAACAAGAGATATCAACTTAGTAACAAGTTGTAATAAGGTAACAATGGGGAGCGTTACTTTGTGTGTGTTTGCAGGAGAACTAAAAGTGTTTTGAGCTATATTACCTGATTCCGTATGACACAAGGTTCAAAGGCTTTGATTGACAGTTGAAGCATTTATGAAGCACTGCTTCAGACAACTTTAGAATATAGTATAAATCCTGTAATGTCAGAACTGTTTAACATATTAATTAAAGGCTAAAGTCCCCACCTCCACCACGCTACGCGGTAAATGGTTCCACAAATCAACAACCCTGTTACCGAACAAGTATTTACCCAGGTTTTTCCCTAAATCTAAACTTATCCAATTTCTAACCATTGTTTCGTGTTCTGTCTTGTGTTGATAATTTTAATACCCTAATTTTAGTCCCCCTTTGTTATGCCCATTCATCCACTTGTATACCTCAAACATAGGTAATAATTCAGTTCTGTTTAGTGTATGGATATTGCGTGAAGAGCATTACTTAAAAAAAAATACTTTAAAAAATCTTAACTGAAGACGGTATTTCATTTGTTCCGGGAATTATATTTACCTATTAGTGCTTTGTGTATTATTCTCTATATACTTATAAAATTTCCACTGTTCATATATCATTTGCACGTGCATAAATACAAATATTATTAATAATAGAATTATTTTAGTAAATAATTATTAGAAGAGGAACACGTCATCGACAATAATGCCTTCTAATATTTGATGTGATTTGTGTTTTGTTGTCAAAACATTTTACTGTAATGAACCAAATGAAACTTTAAAAAAATAGAAATGCGATGTATTTGTGACAAAATACGAAGCCTTTTGTAAAGGATCGAACACGCGTCCCTGAGCTTCCCAGGTATTGCCCCTAGTCTTTACATAGGAATATCCCTTCATCCTGTTGTATATTTAGGCATGTCACTGCACCTTACCGCAATAAAGGAGTACCTCGGCAGCTCACCTTAACACAAACCAATGCAGGAAATTTCAGTTTAAATAATCTTCACATCCAAGGGAGCTGGGCAGCACTTCGAATAAACCACGCTACCTTCAGATCAATGAGACTGTTATTGTCGTCAAATTTCATCTTGTAGTAACAGGTAGATCACCATCAGTCTAGTCAGTTCAGAAATTAAATGCAAATTTTCAGTATATTCAATTCCCAAATCATGTTCACCTGTCTCTTCCCTGTATTGAACTTCTGCCTCATCTACGTTCCTTGCGTTAAACATTGCAATATATATCAAGAGATACACTTTGTAGTTTATGATTAAAATACATCGAACTATGGAAAGAGAATGTTTCGGTTTATCAACTTGATTAGCAAGAACTATAGCAGACATTCGTCAATCCCGTGAGGTTATGGAGTTGTGCCCTGGGTGTCTAGTTGTTGTAGTGTAGTTGGATGCAGCGCCTGCTGTGGCTGTGAAGGCCAACCCGAGAATGGCAGTCCCGACTGCAGCAGCGCAGATAAACGCCGAAGCGGGTGCGTCTGACAGTGGTCGAGACCTCCTCTGAAATTTATTATCCTCCACCTGCCTCTTCAGTTCATCCTCGAATTGCTGGAGTCCCTTCTGCACTTTACATCTCCAGGCAGATCTGTCCGCAGCTGCTGCCTCCCGAGTGTTGATGTCGATGTTCAACTGCTTGAGGTCGGGTTTGCAGGCATCTTTGAAACGCAGCTGAGGTCTTCCGGTGGGTCTCCTTCCTGATGCCAGTTCTCCATACAAGAGGTCCTTCGGTATGCGGCCATCGACCATGCGTGAGACATGTCCCAGCCATCACATGCGTCTCTGTTTCAGGAGAGTGAAATTAGAGAAAAAAAAAGAGAGTGAAATAGCAAGGATTACATGCACAAAAATCCTCTTCCAATTACAACTGACATGAATGAGGTTCCATTAGACTACACCATCCTGCTGATGCCCCCCAATTACAGAGAAGCGTTTCTGATGTGTGCTTTGGCCCTCCTACAGAGATGTCGTTTCACTCTAGAAAATCCTTCACAGGATGCCAAGGCATCCATCAAGGTAGGTAGGATGCCCAAATGCTTGGGACCTCCCGGAGAAGAGGAGAGGAGGAGAGATACAACAAAAAACCCGTGAACGTGGAGGTTTTAAGGTGAACGAGGGTGGGTGGGGGTGAACAGGAGAGATACGACCCAGTTGTTGAAACAACCAGCTCAGGTGATAGAGCGAGAGAACGTAACGATACGGTGAAAGGGTTTCGTGTTCTTATCGTGTTGTAGATTTGTGATATTGTTGAAGGGGAAGAGGGGGTATGGGTGGATGATTGAGAAGAGGGGAGGGGAGAGAAGGGGAAGAAGAAGGGACTAAGGAAGGGGAAACAGGGAAGACACGTAGTAGGAAACAATAACACTAGCTCGCCTTGACCGCTCTCTCTGGAAGAGACTGAAAGAGGGAAAAGGAAGATATACGATGAGAGAGAGAGAAACACAAAGATAAATAGATACGTTGATACCACGAACATGATCACTACTGCACCGGGGTATTGTTTACCTGAAGTATACCTAAAATTCGGTTTCAAGAGTTTTTCTACGCTTGCAGACCCTTCTCGTGGCCCGGGATTTTCCGGTGATCCCTAATCTTGAGTGGCGAGGATTTAAAGGAACAGTGAGTGTCCTTGTTATTTATTGCACAGGATAATAAGTATACACTCAGTTTACCACTTAAGTATTATGAGAGCTCTCAATGGCGGTTGCTTAGTCTTTCTTGTTATTTCTTTTTTAGGATTCTGTCTTATCCTGTGACCACATACTACAGGCATTTAATACCCACAGTAATGTTGTGCATGTAATAGCTTATGCCCACAACAGCGCACCTACACGGCATTTCTCCCCATACAGAAAACTAGAGAGTATCAGACCAGAACGGTCTACCCACTAACTTATCAGGCCCCACTCCATACCCGTACCACAGCTAAAAATCAACTGTACACCAGTTGACTGACAGATGAGAGCCGGGACCAAAGAGCCAGAGCTCAACCCTCGCAAGCACAACAAGGTGAGTACACATATATCATCATCAGTTCACCTACACTCTCCTCACACACATCACTATCACACCTCATAACATCTCCGAGACACCCCGTCCCCAACACCTACCATCGATCAGATCCACACCACATCCAACACACACACACACACACACGCACACAGACACACAAAACACACACACACACACACACACACACATGTGTGTGTGTGTGTGTGTCATAATTTGTGAAAATTTTTGAGAAGGATTAAGACAGAGGAGGACAGCTTGAGGCTTCAAGAAGACCTAGACAAGCTGCAGGAATGGTCGAACAAATGGCTGTTAGAGTTTAACCCAAGCAAATGTAATGTAATGAAGATAGGGGTAGGAAGCAGGAGACCAGATACAAGGTATCATTTGGGAGATGAGATACTCAAAGAGTCAGAGAGAGAGAAAGACCTGGGGGTTGATATCACGCCAGACCTGTCCCCTGAAGCTCATATCAAGAGGATAACATCAGGAGCATATGCCAGGTTGGCTAACATAAGACCGGCCTTTAGAAACTTGTGTAAGGAATCTTTCAGAACAATATATACCACATATGTCAGACCAATCCTGGAGTATGCGGCTCCAGCATGGAGTCCATATCTAGTCAAGCATAAGACTAAACAGGAAAAGGTTCAAAGATTTGCCACCAGACTAGTACCCGAGCTGAGAGGTATGAGCTACGAGGAGAGACTACGGGAATTAAACCTCACTTTGTTGGAAGACAGAAGAGTTAGGGGGGACATGATCACCACATTCAAGATTTTCAAGGGAATCGACAGGGTTGATAAAGACAGGCAATTTAACACAAGGGGCACACGCACTAGGGGGACACAGGTGTAAACTGAGTGCCCCAATGAGCTAGAGAGATATTAGAACGAGCTTTTTTAGTGTCAGAGTGGTTGACAAATGGAATGCATTAGGGAGTAATGTGATGGAGGCTGACTCCATCACTGTTTCAAGTGTAGATATGATACAGCCCAATTGGCTCAGGAACCTGTACGCCTGTTGATTGACGGTTGAGAGGCGAGACCAAAGAGCCAGAGCTCAACCCCCGCAAGCACAACTAGGTGAGTACACACACACACGCAAAGGTGTGTGTGGGGGGGGGGGGGGGTGGCTGAGCGGACAGCACGCTGGACGCGTGATTCTGTTTTCCCGGGTTTGATTCCGGGCGCCAGCGAGAAACAATGGGCAGAGTTTTTTCATCCTAATGCCCCTGTACCTAGCAGTAAATAGGTACCTGGGAGTTAGTCAGCGGTCACGGGCTGCTTCAAGGTGTGTGTGTGTGTGTGTATGTGTGCGGTGTGAAAAACAACAAAACAGTTGATTGACAGTTGAGAGGTGGGCCGAAAGAGCAGAGCTCAACCCCCACAAGAACCACTAGGTGAATACAAACACACACACACACACGTAAACTTACCATCAGCACGCCACATAACCTCAACAACACAAACTTTTCACGGTTTTCACCACTCCAACACAAACTTCCTCTCGTAAGTGTATGCAAAAATCACTCTGAAAAAAAGGCTGACTCAATTTTTTTTTAGTTTTGCCTTCATCCAGGCATTCAATATTCCTCAGTTTTACTAAATCTTTAATCACAGAGATCGATTTATTTTTTTACCAAAATCATCATTTTGCTGGTAAGGCAGGCAGTAAAGGGATAAGAAAGATATCGAAAGGCTAGGTTGGAAGGGGGACTAGTATTAGGATGTCATGGATAGCCATATTACTATAGTCTGGGATAGTTAGAACGTGAGGACTATAAGGATAGTCCTCACATGTTCACTTTAAGCAACTGTCACATTTCTACAAATAAGATTTTCCAGCAAGCAGCTGCTTGCATTTAAATAGTGTTTAACACAATCTGCTGCTCTCTGTTCTATCATTATGCTGTTGACAAAGGCCCAGAGAGGGTTAATAGGGATTTAGCTTTATATTCCACCTTTCTTGTGATGTTGCTCTGGGATGAGGTACTTGGAGATTTGCAATTCATTTATTCACTCATATGACTGTGTGAGGATATTCTCATAAGGGGACGTCATTTCTGGAGAATTAAAAGTTGTTCAATGTTAATCAATATTTCTTGACTAGTTGCAAATGAAATGGGCTGCAATTGTTCCAAGTTTCAGAACTGTAGCCTAAATAGTAAGGGAGATTTTATAATTTTGTTATTTTTTCAACGAATTTTACACATTTTCAAGTGTATATGTACAACCACACCATTCAGATATAATCATTTCATGACACTTTTCGGACACATTAGCATATAATAAAGAATCTGTCGAAGCTGATTTTCCAAAACGTGTTTAGTTTTCCTAATACATATAGTCAAAGCCCCCCCAAAATTATGCAAATATATCATGTTTATTACTATTTATAAAGTTAATAAATGAACTTAGGAAAAAACGCTGACTTCAGATTTTAGAGACATGAACTTTAAATATAAGGTGTAAGCTTCATGTAAATTGAATAAAAATGAAAGAGATATATGCACGTCCATGTTACTTGAAAATAAATAAGTAATAAATAATGTCTAAGGTGTTGCCATCTGTGACTTGAGGTCGATATCAACCAATTTCTTCCAAAATTGGCACCCTTACAGATAGGCTAACGTGCAGTCACGTGTGTAAGTTTCACGCAAATCGCCCAATAAAGAAAAGAGAGAGATACAAATGAAAAAAAAATTTTTTTTAACTATTTTTAAAATATTTAATATAATAAATATAATAATATAATATAATAAGGTATTCATTCAAAACTTGTCTGATGGTTGCTGATTGATGAATGAGCAACCATCATGTGAGATGGGGATTGTTTTGTGTGTGTAACTTGTGAACAGCTCGTTGTTCTTGACTAAATACTGAAGAAATAATAATGGTGGGAGATGGAGGTCGTCTCTCCTGGGTCGTCGTGGGTTGTCGCCGCAGTGAAGGTGAGTGTGTCGTGTCAGCCCAGTGATGCTGACGCCCTGAGTGCCACCTCTTCCTCCTGCCGCTGATGCAAAACTAGAATTTGCACTCATGAATACATTATTTGGCTCTTGGAAATTCCTTATGACCTCGTAAATATGTCGAGAATCGTTCGGAGTTCAGAAATAACTTTTTGATATATATATATATATATATATATATATATATATATATATATATATATATATATATATATATATATATATATATATATATATATAATCAGATATGTAACTGTATAACCTTGCATAATAAAGTGTACACCATAAAAAAATGGGGGTGGTAGGAGAAGCGAACACTCTTACGTATTAAGAGTTATATGGCAAGTTTTTCCCTGAATGCTCTGTGTTCCCTTCTCTGAACCTGTGGGTCCCTATAATTGCACCAGTGGTGGTACCCCCTATATATATATATATATATATATATATATATATATATATATATATATATATATATATATATATATATATATATATATATATATATATATATATATATATATATATATATATATATATATATATATATATATATATATATATATATATATATATATATATATATATATATATATATATATTTATATATATACTTGTGAACAGCTCGTTGTTCTTGACTAAATACTGAAGAAATAATAATGGTGGGTGATGGAGGTATAATTAGTATATATATACTATATATATATATATATATATATATATATATATATATATATGTCGTACCTAGTAGCCAGAACTCACTTCTCAGCCTACTATGCAAGGCCCGATTTGCCTAATAAGCCAAGTTTTCATGAATTAATGTTTTTTCGTCAACCTAACCTACCTAACCTAACCTAACCTAGCTTTTTTGGCTACCTAACCTAACCTTACCTATATATATAGGTTAGGTTAGGTTAGGTAGGGTTGGTTAGGTTCGGTCATATATCTATGTTAATTTTAACTCCAATAAAAAAAAATTGACCTCATACATAGTGAAAAGGGTAGCTTTATCATTTCATAAGAAAAAAATTATAGTAAATATAATAATTCAGGAAAACTTGGCTTATTAGGCAAATCGGGCCTTGAATAGTAGGCTGAGAAGTGAGTTCTGGCTACTAGGTACGACATATATATATATATATATATATATATATATATATATATATATATATATATATATAAATATATATATATGTGTCGTACCTAGTAGTCAGAACGCACTTCTTAGCCTACTATGCAAGGCCCAATTTGCCTAATAAGCCAAGTTTTCATGAATTAATTGTTTTTCGACTACCTAACCTACCAAACCTAACCTAACCTAACTTTTTCGGCTACCTAACCTAACCTAACCTATAAACATAGGTTAGGTTAGGTTAGGTAGGGTTGGTTAGGTTCGGTCATATATCTACGTTAATTTTAACTCCAATAAAAAAAAATTGACCTCATACATAATGAAATGGGCAGCTTTATCATTTCATAAGAAAAAAATTTGAGAAAACCTATTAATTCAGGAAAACTTGGCTTATTAGGCAAATCGGGCCTTGCATAGTAGGCCGAGAAGTGCGTTCTGGCTACTAGGTACGACATATATATATATATATATATATATATATATATATATATATATATATATATATATATATGCAAACAAGCCTGAATGGTCCCCAGGACTATATGCGAATGAAAACTCACACCCCAGAAGTGACTCGAACCCATACTCCCAGGAGCAACGCAACTGGTAACTACAGGGCGCCTTAATCCACTTGACCATCACGGCCGTCAAAAGGAAGTGATAGCCGTCGGGGAAGTGGTTCAAATAGCCTCGGCTATCACTTCCTTTTGACGGCCGTGATGGTCAAGTGGATTAAGGCGCCCTGTAGTTACCAGTTGCGTTGCTCCTGGGAGTATGTGTTTGAGTCACATCTGGGGTGTGAGTTTTCATTCGCATATAGTCCTGGGGACTATCAGGCTTGTTTGCATTTGTGTTCATCACGTGTGCCCCAAAGAATGAGGTGATTTGGTGAAATGCTATGCCCAAGATTACCATCCGAGTTGCCGTCGGGGAAGTGGCTCAAATAGCCTCGGCAATCACTTCCTTTTGATGGCTGTGATGGTCAAGTGGATTAAGGCGCCCTGTAGTTACCAGTTGCGTTGCTCCTGGGAGTATGGGTTCGAGTCACTTCTGGGGTGTGAGTTTTCATTCATATATATATATATATATATATATATATATATATATATATATATATATATATATATATATATATATATATATATATATATATATATATATATATATATATATATATATATATATATATATATATATATAGTTATATATATATATATATATATATATATATATATATATATATATATATATATATATATATATATATATATATATATATATATATATATATATATATATATATTACACTAGGGGGGCCTGGTAGCCTGGTGGTTAGCGCTTAGGGCTCGTAATTCTGTGGCGCGGGTTCGATTCCCGCATCAGGCAGAAACAAATGGGCAAAGTTTCTTTCACCCTGAATGCCCCTGTTACCTTGCAGTAAATAGGTACCTGGGAGTCAGTCAGCTGCCACGGGCTGCTTCCTGGTGTGTGTGTGTGGTGTGGAGGAAAAAAAGTAGTTAGTAAACAGTTGATTGACAGTTGAGAGGCGGGGCGAAAGAGCAAAGCTCAACCCCCGCAAGCACAACTAGGTGAATACACTTCCCACTACATTACACCCAGGACAGTACAACACAATAGAGCTTGATCTGCTCGTAGTAAGCATAGACAGACTGCGAGCATTGCGGCATACATAGAGCCACACTCGTGAAGCCTTCAAGTCTTGTCTTCAGAAAATATTCAGAATTTCAGCAAACTTCCCAGCAGGAATGATCATATTGTGTATCTACAAGATCTTGTTGCCTCTATATGAAGAAGAATTCCATTATATATATATTGTTACGGTGCCCTCTCCTATTTCTTTCGTTTGCCGGCGTAAAGAGTCATATCAACTCTCCCTACTGATTCTCTGAGGTTCAGGGAGTCTATTGACATATGTGGCGACCAGAACAGCTGCCAGTTAAAGGAAGGAAGTACATTATAAGTTGTAAATAAGGGGAAATTGGCGCCCTGATATAAAATGAAAGAGTATCCCCTAATGCAGTTATGACCTTTTGGAAGGGACACTAGCCGATCGCGGATTTGCCGACTTAGGTCGCGGGCGACCAATCAGGGCCCGCCGTGACGTCACCGAGTGCCCCGGGCGGCGCCAACGTCAGAGTTGACCCGACCTTGGAAGCGACAGGACGCACCTCGGTCTGCTCTCAAGGATTAGAGGCTCTACAACCCTTTCTTAGTGGATTAGTGCTGGCTATTGCAGCCCATCTGCTGTATTGGAGACCCTGCGCTTCTGGGAAGCAAAAAGGAACCAAGTTTATTGAGCGAAAGAGTGCCAAACTTGGAAAATATTCGGCGACGACGCTGGGCGGCGACGCTGGACGTTGAGGGTCTGAAAAGGTGTGGCGGGCAAGCCTAGCTGTGACCGGATCACATCCACTGAAGGTTTTGGAAGGACGACACCGTACCTAGGACAAGGAGCAACGCCTTGTGGAAAGGGCGAGTGTGTGAAAATAGTGGTTAGCTCAGCGCCCATCGATGAACCAGGATTGGGGTAGCTGAATCTCAGGGATTGGAACGGCGACGACGTGAAGGCTCCACGACACCTGTGGACCTGTGGAACGTTCCTGGATCATCGAGGATCGACTCAGGAAGCGTGGGAACCTCACACCATCGAGGGACATGCGTCGTGAGCCAGGAATGTAAGGTAGATCATTTTCCCTCCCATTACCTCTTGTGTGAGTAGGCTAGTTAGGCCACAATAGTTACTTATGTATGTGGCAACAGGACATTAATGCTTTAGTAGTAGAATAGGCTGCAAGGCAGCTTGTGTCCAGGACTGTCAGAGTGGACAGTGTGTATGGATGGCAGGACAGTGAAGAAGAGGCGACGACGTGGTGAAGAGGCCCTCCTGTGAGAGTGCGGGACTCCTGTCTTTCTGCCCAGTTGAAGGAGTGTTGGAGTTCGTGGAAGAAGAGGCTGACGATCTTCAGACTTATTATCCTTATTTTCATGTTCATGTATTACTTGTGATTGTATGTGTGATCATGTAATTTGCATCAGTAAATTCACACTTTTATCATTGTGTTTAAGTGTGCCTCCATTTATAATATTTCTCTATGAGCATACACGAAGGTTATCATAGTACCACCTAGGAAACACAACGTTCTCAATAGAAGTTCTTATTGCCTGGTGAGTGGTAAAGACAGCACAGACTTACATAAAAGTGTACCCCTAGCCATCCGATCAGTATCAGTGCCTGAATGGTGGCAACTAGTAACGTGGTGGCTAGAGAGAGGTAAAGCCACACAGACCTTCCTGGGAGAATACCCTGGGCCGACAGTCTAGTACCAGATCTATGGGAGTAGCAATCTTCTTGCTACAAACAATATATAATACACCCACTGAACTGCATTGCTGGGGTGCAGATATAATAACCCAGCTGGCGACCTTGTTAAGAAGAAGATAGAGAAGACAGGCGGGAAATGAGTTCCTGCAACCTTTTTTGTCTGGCAGGCAAGATTCAGGGAGGTTATTGTTATAAAGTAAGCCTGAGTCTTCCTTCACTCCTCCACGGGTCTAGGCCGGAACTGTTAACAGCAGTTTCCCCGTGTTTGACTGAAGGGCTACCAGGGTGAATCAGTGGCACCCCTGTTGTGGTGGAAGCAAAGACCTGCGGAGGTGGGCATTGTTGGTCCTCTCCTGTGTGACCAAGGAGACTCCGGTGAATCCCGGGAGTCGGAGGCGCTGAGTATTCGGCCTTTTGAGCCCCTAGCTGCCGAGTGCTAGCAGAGCCCCGGCCCACCACCCCCCACGTGACAGAGAACTGGCGACCTTGCCAGGATTCGAACCCCCGTAGCCAAGAACTGGGAACTTTGCCAGGAAGTGTGGATCAAGCTACAGTGTGGCCCAAATTTCAAGACAAGTGTTGCCAGGGTACAAATACAGTGTGGCCAGTGAATTCAGTGGTACTGCTACTGAACCAGCTAAGGGACTGAAACGGTGAAATTAGTGCCTACTAACTTGTCTGTGCTGTCGTGTATGCTCAATGATATAGAGATGTAGGAGGACAAAGTAAAGAAATTTATTGACACAAGGGACGAGAGAATTTTGGAAGAGTGTACCAAGGCCCAGCTCCAACAAGTGGCAAACCACTTTGGGATCAGGTTGAGGACGACTAAGGTGGCGGAGCGAAGGATAGAGATCATGGCACAGCTCACAGCTCGAGAAGAGGCGACGGGAGAGGAGCCATCTCAAGAGGGGCCGTCCCGAGGAGAGCCGTCGCAAGGTGAACCGTCCCGACTAGAGCCACCCCAAGCGCCTACCAGTGTGGAGAGAATTCACAGTGAACATGAGAGCAGTGGAAGGTCCAGCTGTAGTAAGAGGAGCCTGCAACTGGAAATAATGAAGATGCAACTGGAAGCCCAGCTGCTACGAGAGGAAAGAGAAGCGCAAATGCAGCGAGAGGAACGTGCAGCTGAGCTGCAGCGAGGTGAGCGAGAAGCACGGCTGCAGCTGCAGCGAGAGGAGCGAGAAGCTCGGCTGCAGTGAGAAGAAGGAGAGAGACAACTGCGACTGGAGGAGATAAAGGCAAAGAAAGAAGTCGAATTGCGTCGCGTTGAACGTGGTCTGCCCTCACTACCTGCACGGCGGGATGACCTTAAGGTAAGAGAACGTGACTTACCTACGTTCGAACCACAAGAAGCTGAGGCATTCTTCGAACACTTTGAACGGATAGCAACTCTGAAGGAGTGGCCGGAAGATGAATGGGCTGCTCTGGTCCAGGGCAGGTTGACTGGTGAGGCCCGGGAAGCCTATAACATGCTGGACCAAGAGGAGTGTACTAGTTACGACGCGATTAAGAATGCGGTTCTCCACTCATTCCGGCTGACACCGGAGATGTACCGGAAGCGATTCAGAGAGTGTACGAGAGCGTCGGGAAAGACTTACGCCGAGACCGCCAGGGATATGGAACGGAAATTCCTACGATGGTTGAAGGCGGAGGAAGCAGAGTCGGCGGATGATATCAAACGACTGATAGTGATGGAGAAGTTTATGTCGGTGCTCCATCCTGAGTTGCGAGTAAGGGTGAGAGAAGCAGGTATTAAGGACATGAAGGCTGCAGCGGACCGAGCCGACATGTTGGAGGAGGCACTACATATCAGGAGGGAGGGGCCGCCCAGACACTCGCCTTACCCCAGGTCGGGAGGGAACCTTAGGAGTTCAGGAGGAGCGAGGACGGGTGGGGACTCTCCCAAGAGTAGTGTGCCCTATGAAGTAACCCGGTTCAAGAGCTCAAGGGACGCGGGGAGGAAGCCCCAAGCAGTGAGCAGTGGACCTAGCTCGGGAGCAAGTGCTACCGCCAGAGGGACTGGCGAGTGATCGCCCAGGGGAGGCAGGCGATGCTTCAACTGTGGTGTGAGAGGACATTATGCCCGCGAGTATGAGGAGCACCAAAGGAATATAGGACTAATGTTGGAAGAGGAGAGTGTTTGTTCACACCCCATATTATAGTGGACCCAACGTGAATGGTTGGGAAATGAAGTTGGGTGAACATTCCTTCGTTTTCGGGGCCAACGTGAAGTTTGGAAAGTCAGACCCAGTAGAGGTTGCCGTTCTTCGAGATACGGGTGCTGACATAAGTATGGTAACCAGGAGTATTCTCCCCAAGGAATTTAATGATTCACCTGTGGGAGTGGTGAGGATACACAGTGTGGGGGAGGAATACAGGTTGCCACTTCACGAAATACAGCTGATTGCCGACTGCGGAGTCGAGAAAGCTATAGTAGCTGTAGCCCCTAAGTTACCCCTAGAGCATGTACAAATGGTGCTGGGTAATGACCTCGGAGGAGGCAGGATACAACCCGATTGGGCCAGGAGTGCCTATGTTGCAAGCAGCGGTACAACCCTGCCAGGTGAGGTATCGGTCGTTCCAGATGGTAGTGAGGAAGCCGACTTCGCCAGGGGAAACGTCGCCAGAGACGACGACAACGAGGGCGAGAGTGCAGAGAGGTCGTCAGAGGTCGTGGAAAACCCCGACGAGGACCTCCGACTAAGCCTGATGATGCGTGTGGAGGAGTGGCGAGGAGCAGCTGTACAAACGCCTGGGGCGGTGAAGAGGCTGCAGACCGCACTCCCTCCACACAGAAACGTGAATAAAGTAAGCTCAAGGGATGAGCGAACGGCAGTGAGGGGCAGAGTGGAGGAGCCACGACGCAGTGCACCCTATGCCGGCCAGATGGATAGTGGTAGGTGCCAGATGAACCACCGTGGTGAGGTGAGCCACAGGGAGGTGGATGAGCCCAACCACGAACCGAATAAGACGTCTGCAGGGAAGAGAATCTCATGTAGGAGTGAAGATGTTCGTCGGGAACGAAGGAGCGAATGGTATAGGAAAAGCAATACGAAGAAAGCAGGGAATAGGTACACCCAGGGTAGGCGACAGCCTAACCAGAGGGGCATTGGGCCATCGCAAAAGCCTAGTGTGGAAGAGAGGAAGCTGCTGGATGGAGTACAGGTTACAAGTGCCACTGTGAGGAGACAACGCACCTATGGGAGAAGAGGAACAGAGAAGAGAGAAGATTGGCGAAGAGGAGATCATGAGAGGAAACATGGAGTACCTGTGGGACGCAGTGGAAGTGCAAGACTATCTCGGAGTGCACGACGCGGTGGAGGCTCTGCATGCACTGAATCTTACAGTGGTAACGAGCCGTGGGAGTACACTCGTGGCCACGGAGAGAGGATTTATCATAGGTGTTCAGGGAACACCCATCACACCCGTTCCTATGCAAGGTGGAAGTATAATGAGGCGAGTGACTGGCAAGGTGGTACGAGCCACGTCACCAACTGGAGGAGTAACACTTCAGGAACGGAGGGAGCAAGAGTATAGGTTGCCCTCTTGAGTGCTGCTCTTCCGATATGACTCTTATTTTAAGGGGAGGGGTATGTTACGGTGCCCTCTCCTATTTCTTTCGTTTGCCGGCATAAAGTCATATCAACTCTCCCTACTGATTCTCTGAGGTTCAGGGAGTCTATTGACATATGTGGCGACCAGAACAGCTGCCAGTTAAAGGAAGGAAGTACATTATAAGTTGTAAATAAGGGGAAATTGGCGCCCTGATATAAAATGAAAGAGTATCCCCTAATGCAGTTATGACCTTTTGGAAGGGACACTAGCCGATCGCGGATTTGCCGACTTAGGTCGCGGGCGACCAATCAGGGCCCGCCGTGACGTCACCGAGTGCCCCGGGCGGCGCCAACGTCAGAGTTGACCCGACCTTGGAAGCGACAGGACGCACCTCGGTCTGCTCTCAAGGATTAGAGGCTCTACAACCCTTTCTTAGTGGATTAGTGCTGGCTATTGCAGCCCATCTGCTGTATTGGAGACCCCGCGCTTCTGGGAAGCAAAAAGGAACCAAGTTTATTGAGCGAAAGAGTGCCAAACTTGGAAAATATTCGGCGACGACGCTGGGCGGCGACGCTGGACGTTGAGGGTTTGAAAAGGTGTGGCGGGCAAGCCTAGCTGTGACCGGGTCACATCCACTGAGGGTTTTGGAAGGACGACACCGTAACTAGGACAAGGAGCAACGCCTTGTGGAAGGGGCGAGTGTGGGAAAATAGTGGTTAGCTCAGCGCCCATCGATGAACCAGGATTGGGGTAGCTGAATCTCAGGGATTGGAACGGAGCGACGCCGCGAAGGCTCCACGACACCTGTGGACCTGTAGAACGTTCCTGGATCATCGAGGATCGACTCAGGAAGCGTGGGAACCTCACACCATCGAGGGACAGGCGTCGTGAGCCAGGAATGTAAGGTAGATCATTTTCCCTCCCATTACCCCTTGTGTGAGTAGGCTAGTTAGGCCACAATAGTTACTTATGTATGTGGCAACAGGACATTAATGCTTTAGTAGTAGAATAGGCTGCAAGGCAGCTTGTGTCCAGGACTGTCAGAGTGGACAGTGTGTATGGATGGCAGGACAGTGAAGAAGAGGCGCCGACGTGGTGATCCTGTGAGAGTGCGGGACTCCTGTCTTTCTGCCCAGTTGAAGGAGTGTTGGAGGTCGTGGAAGAAGAGGCTGACGATCTCCAGACTTATTATCCTTATTTTCATATTCATGTATTACTTGTGATTGTATGTGTGATCATGTAATTTGCATCAGTAAATTCACACTTTTATCATTGTGTTTAGGTGTGCCTCCATTTATAATATTTCTCTATGAGCATACACGAAGGTTATCATAGTACCACCTAGGGAACACAACGTTCTCTATAGAAGTTCTTATTGCCTGGTGAGTGGTAAAGACAGCACAGACTTACATAAAAGTGTACCCCTAGCCATCCGATCTGTATCAGTGCCTGAATGGTGGCAACTAGTAACGTGGTGGCTAGAGAGAGGTAAAGCCACACAGACCTTCCTGGGAGAGTACCCTGGGCCGACAGTCTAGTACCAGATCTATGGGAGTAGCAATCTTCTGGCTACAAACAATATATAATACACCCACTGAACTGCATTGCTGGGGTGCAGATATAATAACCCAGCTGGCGACCTTGTTAAGAAGAAGATAGAGAAGACAGGCGGGAAAGGAGTTCCTGCAACCTTTTTGTCTGGCAGGCAAGATTCAGGGAGGTTATTGTTATAAAGTAAGCCTGAGTCTTCCTTCACTCCTCCACGGGTCTAGGCCGGAACTGTTAACAGCAGTTTCCCCGTGTTTGACTGAAGGGCTTCCAGGGTGAATCAGTGGCACCCCTGTTGTGGTGGAAGCAAAGACCTGCGGAGGTGGGCATTGTTGGTAATTCCTGTGTGACCAAGGAGACTCCGGTGAATCCCGGGAGTCGGAGGGGCTGAGTATTCGGCCTTTTGAGCCCCTAGCAGTCGAGTGCTAGCAGAGCCCCGGCCCACCACCCCCCACGTGACAATATATATATATATATATATATATATATATATATATATATATATATATATATATATATATATATATATATAAGGTAGATCATTTTCCCTCCCATTACCTCTTGTGTGAGTAGGCTAGTTAGGCCACAATAGTTACTTATGTATGTGGCAACAGGACATTAATGCTTTAGTAGTAGAATAGGCTGCAAGGCAGCTTGTGTCCAGGACTGTCAGAGTGGACAGTGTGTATGGATGGCAGGACAGTGAAGAAGAGGCGACGACGTGGTGAAGAGGCCCTCCTGTGAGAGTGCGGGACTCCTGTCTTTCTGCCCAGTTGAAGGAGTGTTGGAGTTCGTGGAAGAAGAGGCTGACGATCTTCAGACTTATTATCCTTATTTTCATGTTCATGTATTACTTGTGATTGTATGTGTGATCATGTAATTTGCATCAGTAAATTCACACTTTTATCATTGTGTTTAAGTGTGCCTCCATTTATAATATTTCTCTATGAGCATACACGAAGGTTATCATAGTACCACCTAGGAAACACAACGTTCTCAATAGAAGTTCTTATTGCCTGGTGAGTGGTAAAGACAGCACAGACTTACATAAAAGTGTACCCCTAGCCATCCGATCAGTATCAGTGCCTGAATGGTGGCAACTAGTAACGTGGTGGCTAGAGAGAGGTAAAGCCACACAGACCTTCCTGGGAGAGTACCCTGGGCCGACAGTCTAGTACCAGATCTATGGGAGTAGCAATCTTCTTGCTACAAACAATATATAATACACCCACTGAACTGCATTGCTGGGGTGCAGATATAATAACCCAGCTGGCGACCTTGTTAAGAAGAAGATAGAGAAGACAGGCGGGAAATGAGTTCCTGCAACCTTTTTTGTCTGGCAGGCAAGATTCAGGGAGGTTATTGTTATAAAGTAAGCCTGAGTCTTCCTTCACTCCTCCACGGGTCTAGGCCGGAACTGTTAACAGCAGTTTCCCCGTGTTTGACTGAAGGGCTACCAGGGTGA
Source organism: Procambarus clarkii (assembly GCF_020424385.1). Taxonomy (NCBI): domain Eukaryota; kingdom Metazoa; phylum Arthropoda; class Malacostraca; order Decapoda; family Cambaridae; genus Procambarus; species Procambarus clarkii. The sequence continues at coordinate 66,825 of NW_025558952.1, forward strand.
ATCAGTGGCACCCCTGTTGTGGTGGAAGCAAAGACCTGCGGAGGTGGGCATTGTTGGTCCTCTCCTGTGTGACCAAGGAGACTCCGGTGAATCCCGGGAGTCGGAGGCGCTGAGTATTCGGCCTTTTGAGCCCCTAGCTGCCGAGTGCTAGCAGAGCCCCGGCCCACCACCCCCCACGTGACAGAGAACTGGCGACCTTGCCAGGATTCGAACCCCCGTAGCCAAGAACTGGGAACTTTGCCAGGAAGTGTGGATCAAGCTACAGTGTGGCCCAAATTTCAAGACAAGTGTTGCCAGGGTACAAATACAGTGTGGCCAGTGAATTCAGTGGTACTGCTACTGAACCAGCTAAGGGACTGAAACGGTGAAATTAGTGCCTACTAACTTGTCTGTGCTGTCGTGTATGCTCAATGATATAGAGATGTAGGAGGACAAAGTAAAGAAATTTATTGACACAAGGGACGAGAGAATTTTGGAAGAGTGTACCAAGGCCCAGCTCCAACAAGTGGCAAACCACTTTGGGATCAGGTTGAGGACGACTAAGGTGGCGGAGCGAAGGATAGAGATCATGGCACAGCTCACAGCTCGAGAAGAGGCGACGGGAGAGGAGCCATCTCAAGAGGGGCCGTCCCGAGGAGAGCCGTCGCAAGGTGAACCGTCCCGACTAGAGCCACCCCAAGCGCCTACCAGTGTGGAGAGAATTCACAGTGAACATGAGAGCAGTGGAAGGTCCAGCTGTAGTAAGAGGAGCCTGCAACTGGAAATAATGAAGATGCAACTGGAAGCCCAGCTGCTACGAGAGGAAAGAGAAGCGCAAATGCAGCGAGAGGAACGTGCAGCTGAGCTGCAGCGAGGTGAGCGAGAAGCACGGCTGCAGCTGCAGCGAGAGGAGCGAGAAGCTCGGCTGCAGTGAGAAGAAGGAGAGAGACAACTGCGACTGGAGGAGATAAAGGCAAAGAAAGAAGTCGAATTGCGTCGCGTTGAACGTGGTCTGCCCTCACTACCTGCACGGCGGGATGACCTTAAGGTAAGAGAACGTGACTTACCTACGTTCGAACCACAAGAAGCTGAGGCATTCTTCGAACACTTTGAACGGATAGCAACTCTGAAGGAGTGGCCGGAAGATGAATGGGCTGCTCTGGTCCAGGGCAGGTTGACTGGTGAGGCCCGGGAAGCCTATAACATGCTGGACCAAGAGGAGTGTACTAGTTACGACGCGATTAAGAATGCGGTTCTCCACTCATTCCGGCTGACACCGGAGATGTACCGGAAGCGATTCAGAGAGTGTACGAGAGCGTCGGGAAAGACTTACGCCGAGACCGCCAGGGATATGGAACGGAAATTCCTACGATGGTTGAAGGCGGAGGAAGCAGAGTCGGCGGATGATATCAAACGACTGATAGTGATGGAGAAGTTTATGTCGGTGCTCCATCCTGAGTTGCGAGTAAGGGTGAGAGAAGCAGGTATTAAGGACATGAAGGCTGCAGCGGACCGAGCCAACATGTTGGAGGAGGCACTACATATCAGGAGGGAGGGGCCGCCCAGACACTCGCCTTACCCCAGGTCGGGAGGGAACCTTAGGAGTTCAGGAGGAGCGAGGACGGGTGGGGACTCTCCCAAGAGTAGTGTGCCCTATGAAGTAACCCGGTTCAAGAGCTCAAGGGACGCGGGGAGGAAGCCCCAAGCAGTGAGCAGTGGACCTAGCTCGGGAGCAAGTGCTACCGCCAGAGGGACTTGCGAGTGATCGCCCAGGGGAGGCAGGCGATGCTTCAACTGTGGTGTGAGAGGACATTATGCCCGCGAGTATGAGGAGCACCAAAGGAATATAGGACTAATGTTGGAAGAGGAGAGTGTTTGTTCACACCCCATATTATAGTGGACCCAACGTGAATGGTTGGGAAATGAAGTTGGGTGAACATTCCTTCGTTTTCGGGGCCAACGTGAAGTTTGGAAAGTCAGACCCAGTAGAGGTTGCCGTTCTTCGAGATACGGGTGCTGACATAAGTATGGTAACCAGGAGTATTCTCCCCAAGGAATTTAATGATTCACCTGTGGGAGTGGTGAGGATACACAGTGTGGGGGAGGAATACAGGTTGCCACTTCACGAAATACAGCTGATTGCCGACTGCGGAGTCGAGAAAGCTATAGTAGCTGTAGCCCCTAAGTTACCCCTAGAGCATGTACAAATGGTGCTGGGTAATGACCTCGGTGGAGGCAGGATACAACCCGATTGGGCCAGGAGTGCCTATGTTGCAAGCAGCGGTACAACCCAGCAAACACAAATCATCTACACAACGTTCGCCTATCTCTTCCCATAGGTGTGGGAATGATTTGCATTGAGAATGGTGCAGGAGAGCCTTTGAGAAACTTTTACTCAATAAATCTAAACACAAAGGTTTAATTATAAATTGTTTTTCTACAATTATTTTCTTCCAAATGTAAAACAAATAGTTTTTACATGTTTAAATATAAAATTTATGGTGTTTTTTTGTAAAATTCATTAATAAATTGTGAATGATATATATTGGCTGAGTGAAACCTTTAAATCCATTTAGTTATAATATGAACAGAAAAAAGTAGTTTTCCAAATTTTCTAAAAATCGCTCTTTTTAACACAATTTGACTCCTTATGCATTCCACTAAACACTAATATCATGTTTAAATATATAATTTACGTATTATTCCCTAAGATAATTTATATAAATTATAAAAGTTGCTGGAAAGTGGTGAGAAAGAATCTGAAAACGTTTTGTTGTCTTATATTGGCGTGTTCTTATTAACTAGAGTGAGTAAGAGTGAGCGAGAGTGGGTAAGAGTGAGTAAGAGTGACTGAAGGTGAGTGAGAGTGCCAGAGAGTGTGTAAGTGTGAGTAAGAGTGAGTATAAGTAAGAGTGACTGAGAGTGAGTAAGAGTGACAGAGTGAGTAAGAGTGAGAGTAAGGGTGACAGAATGAGTAAGAGTGAGAGTAAAGTGATTGAGAGTAAGGGTGAGTATGAGAGTAAGAGTGATTGAGAGTTAGAGTAAGAGTGATTGAGAGTTAGTGAGAGTAAGATCGAGTGATTGAGAGTAAGAGTGATTGAGAGTAAGAGTGATTGGGAGTAAGAGTGATTGGGAGTAAGAGTGATTGGGAGTAGGAGTTAGAGTGAGAGTAGGAGTAAGAATGAGAATAAGAGTGATTGAGAATAAGAGTGAGTAAGAGTAAGAATGAGAGTAAGAGTGATTGAGAGTATGAGTGATTGAGAGTAAGAGTGATTGAGAGTAAGAGTGATTGAGAGTAAGAGTGATTGGGAGTAAGAGTGAGAGTAAGAGTAAGAATGAGAATAAGAGTGATTGAGAGTACGAGTGATTGGGAGTAAGAGTAAGAGTAAGAATGAGAGTAGGAGTGATTGAGAGTAGGAGTGATTGGGAGTAGGAGTGATTGGGAGTAAGAGTGATTGAGAGTAAGAGTAATTGAGAGTAAGAGTATGAGAGTAAGAGTGAGAGAGTGAGTATGAATGGGTAAGGGTGACTGAGAGTGAGTAAGAGTGACAGAGTAAGAATGACAGAGTAAGAGTGATAGAGAGTAAGAGTGACAGAGAGTAAGAGTGACAGAGAGTAAGAGTGACAGAGAGTAAGAGTGACAGAGAGTAAGAGTGACAGAGAGTAAGAGTGACAGAGAGTAAGAGTGACAGAGAGTAAGAGTGACAGAGTAAGAGTGAGTATGAGAGTGAGTAAGGATGACTGAGAGAAAGAGTGAGTAATAGTGCGTAAGAGTGATTGAGAGTTAGAGTGAGAGTAAGAGTGATTGAGAGTTAGTGAGAGTAAGAGTGATTGAGAGTAAGAGTGATTGAGAGTAAAAGTGATTGAGAGTAAGAGTGATTGAGAGTAGGAGTGATTGGGAGTAAGAGTGATTGAGAGTAAGAGTGATTGGGAGTAAGAGTGATTGGGAGTAGGAGTAAGAATGAGAATAAGAGTGATTGAGAGTAAGAGTGAGTAAGAGTAAGAATGAGAGTAAGAGTGATTGAGAGTAAGAGTGATTGAGAGTAAGAGTGATTGAGAGTAAGAGTGATTGGGAGTAAGAGTGATTGAGAGTAAGAGTGATTGGGAGTAGGAGTAAGAATGAGAATAAGAGTGATTGAGAGTAAGAGTGAGTAAGAGTAAGAATTAGAGTAAGAGTGATTGAGAGTAAGAGTGATTGAGAGTAAGAGTGATTGGGAGTAAGAGTGATTGGGAGTAAGAGTAAGAGTGAGAGTAAGAGTAAGAATGAGAATAAGAGTGATTGAGAGTAAGAGTGATTGGGAGTAGGAGTAAGAGTAAGAATGAGAGTAGGAGTGATTGAGAGTAGGAGTGATTGGGAGTAGGAGTGATTGGGAGTAGGAGTGATTGGGAGTAAGAGTGATTGAGAGTAAGAGTAATTGAGAGTAAGAGTATGAGAGTAAGAGAGAGTGAGTATGAATGGGTAAGGGTGACTGAGAGTGAGTAAGAATGACAGTGTAAGAGTGACAGAGAGTAAGAGTGACAGAGAATAAGAGTGACAGAGAGTAAGAGTGACAGAGAGTAAGAGTGACAGAGTAAGAGTGACAGAGTAAGAGTGACAGAGAGTAAGAGTGACAGAGAGTAAGAGTGACAGAGAGTAAGAGTGACAGAGAGTAAGAGTGACAGAGAGTAAGAGTGACAGAGTAAGAGTGACAGAGTAAGAGTGACAGAGAGTAAGAGTGACAGAGAGTAAGAGTGACAGAGAGTAAGAGTGACAGAGTAAGAGTGAGTATGAGAGTGAGTAAGGATGACTGAGAGAAAGAGTGAGTAATAGTGCGTAAGAGTGATTGAGAGTTAGAGTGAGAGTAAGAGTGATTGAGAGTTAGTGAGAGTAAGAGTGATTGAGAGTAAGAGTGAATGAGAGTAAAAGTGATTGAGAGTAAGAGTGATTGAGAGTAAGAGTGATTGGGAGTAAGAGTGATTGAGAGTAAGAGTGATTGGGAGTAAGAGTGATTGGGAGTAGGAGTAAGAATGAGAATAAGAGTGATTGAGAGTAGGAGTGAGTAAGAGTAAGAATGAGAGTAAGAGTGATTGAGAGTAAGAGTGATTGAGAGTAAGAGTGATTGAGAGTAAGAGTGATTGGGAGTAAGAGTGATTGAGAGTAAGAGTGATTGGGAGTAGGAGTAAGAATGAGAATAAAAGTGATTGAGAGTAAGAGTGAGTAAGAGTAAGAATGAGAGTAGGAGTGATTGAGAGTAAGAGTGATTGAGAGTAAGAGTGATTGGGAGTAAGAGTGATTGGGAGTAAGAGTAAGAGTGAGAGTAAGAGTAAGAATGAGAATAAGAGTGATTGAGAGTAAGAGTGATTGGGAGTAGGAGTAAGAGTAAGAATGAGAGTAGGACCCAGCAAACACAAATCATCTACACAACGTTCGCCTATCTCTTGCCATAGGTGTGGGAATGATTTGCATTGAGAATGGTGCAGGAGAGCCTTTGAGAAACTTTTACTCAAAAAATCCAAACACAAAGGTTTAATTATAAATTGTTTTTCTACAATTATTTTCTTCCAAATGTAAACAAATAGTTTTTACATGTTTAAATATAAAATTTATGGTGTTTTTTTTGTAAAATTCATTAATAAATTGTGAATGATATATATTGGCTGAGTGAAACCTTTATAATCCATTTAGTTATAATTTGAACAGAAAAAAGTATTTTTCCAAATTTTCTAAAAATTGCTCTTTTTAACACAATTTGACTCCTTATACATTCCACTAAACACTATATCATGTTTAAATATATAATTTATGTATTATTCTCTAAAATAATTTATATAAATTATATAAGTTGCTGGAAAGTGGTGTTAAGGATTTTGAAAACATTTTGTTGTGTTAATATGTTCTTATTAACTATGTCTCAAGTTCACAGTTTATCAAACAAGAATATTAACATTCGTCAACTCTTAAAATCTTATATGTTATCTTGCTGGTGCAAAAAAGGGTGAATCTTTAGGAACAGCTATAGTATCTATATATCACAAATGGTGTTTTCCCTAACTCAAACAATGTAGGGGTTTATTATTCTACACATATTTCTAATGACTCTTAGATGTTTACATTCTCTGAAGTATAATTGTGAAGGCTGTGTCCATCACTCTCAACACAGATTCTTAAACTCGTCTCTGCAGGTTCAACTATATAATTAGTTTCCATTTTGAATTTCCATGGACATTTGTATCCAAAATGAAACCAATGTGGTTTCCTTCAGCGCCTTCAGCCAGCACATTTGCTCATTCATTTCCACAGATTCCAACAAGGTAGGGGATTTACAGAAATTTGTATATTCATATTGTTATATATTAAAATATGAATGCAGTTCAATATGATAAGACAAATACATGAGTTTATGATAAATTCGTTTTCTGTGATATACCATTGATATGCTCTTTTTTTCTTTAAACGGCAGACTAAACTAAAGTGCTCACATCAACAGATTTGATGTATAAATGGTCAACGCTCAACAGAGTTAGTATAAATGTATTAGTATAAATCTTACTTGTCTCATTGTTAATTCACATTCAATGTCAACTTGTGGTTTTGATGTGGCACGTTTGGCCAAGACACCCCACCCCATTATGCACCCCATACCCATCTTGTGGGCGGTTGTGGAAAGGGTTACAGAGGCACATAATGGGCTCAGGGACTGAACCCCACAATTCATTTAGCTAAGCAAGTTACAATCTTGATGAGCTAGTTACAAAATTCAATATAAGTCATCACATCAACAATGGGTTCGAGATCGACCTCAAGTACAGGTTCTAAATTAAGCAACTGACATATGTGGAGAGCTAGTATCAAAATTTATATGTTTGTCCTGCACACCGTCCCCCATCCAGTGGGCAGCGGTGGATAGGTTACAATCACTTAGTTGTTATCTACAGTTAGCAAACTGGGGATATTTGGCTAAAATTTCTGGTAGCAGATCATTTTGAATGAAATATTGACACATCGCTGGAACATTGGTTATAGAATTGTCTCTAAATTCATGTATCTTTTCGCACTCCATCACATAGTGACGGAGGGTGTGCGAATAATTTTGTTGACACAGTTTACATTTGGTCAGGTCTACATCAGCAGATAATGAGAATTCCCAGAGATACTTGTAACCGAGTCTAAGCCGAGCAGTAGTAACATCTAGAAGTCTGCTGATTTTATTGGATGATCCATAGATGTGTGGCTCCTCTTGTATGATATGTATGATAGATGGAATTACTAGTTCCAGTTTCTAGGCAGGCGATGAGTACTCACAATAACCTTAATTAAGCGTCAAAACAAAAATGTGTATACTCTTTTTACTCTCCTGACCTTAGTTCTCGAGCTATGTATTTCATTTTGGTACCAACGTGTTCGCAATAACATTCTCTAGAAGAAAATCAGCAAAAACGGTCACCAAAAGTTATATGAATACCAGCACCCAATAAATACCTACGTAGATGACTCGCCGTGAGTGCCCAAGAGCAACAAAATGTTTTTACTCTTGGGATTGTTATCACTTCCACACTTGTCCTACAGCGTTAATTTTGGTATCAATGTACTCGCAATGAAATTCCCAACACGGTGATATGAATATAAACGTAGAATAATGGTCGCTGCCCACCCGCAAGAGTGTGGGAAGTGGCGGAACTGTTACCCAGTATTGGTGACAAGACGACACATGGGCGATACAGTGCTTTGAAAGTTTATAATTATATCACTGTCCTGACATTATTATTGTATGTACGTCATTCATTTTT
>NW_025558953.1:0-12767 GCF_020424385.1 Procambarus clarkii
TTGTTTTACATTTGGAAGAAAATAATTGTAGAAAAACAATTTATAATTAAACCTTTGTGTTTGGATTTTTTGAGTAAAAGTTTCTCAAAGGCTCTCCTGCACCATTCTCAATGCAAATCATTCCCACACCTTTGGGAAGAGATAGGCGAACGTTGTGTAGATGATTTGTGTTTGCTGGGAGGTGCCCGCCCTCATATATCCCACCCCTATACGGGTGCCTGCATTCATATATCTCACCCCTGTACGGGGTGCCCGCCCTAATATATCCCAACCCTGTACGGGTGCCCCCCTCATATATCACACCCCTGTACGGGTGCCCACCCTCATTTATTCCACCCCAGTACGGGTGCCCGCCCTAATATATCCCAACCCTGTACGGGTGCCCGCCTGCATATATCCTACCCCTGTACAGGTGCCCGCCCTCATAGATCCCACCCCTGTACGGGTGCCCGCCTGCATATATCCTACCCCTGTACGGGTGCCCGCCCTCATATATCACACCCCTGTACGGGTGCCCGCCCTCATATATCTCACCCCTGTACGGGTGTCCGCCCTCATATATCCCACCCCTGTATGGGTGCCCGCCCTCATATATTCCACCCCTGTTCGGGTGCCCACCCTCATATATCCCACCCCTGTACGGGTGCCCACCCTCATATATCTCACCCTTGTACGGGTGCCCGCTCTAATGTATATCACCCTTGTATGGATGCCTGTCCTCATATATCCCACCCCTGTATGGGTGCCCGCCTTAATATAGCTCACCCCTGCACCGGTGCCCGCCCTCATATATCCCACCCCTGTACGGGTGCCTGCCCTAATCTATCCCACCCTTGTAAAGGTGCCCGCCCTCATATTTCTCACCCCTGCACGGGAGCAAGCCCTCATATATCCCACACATGTATGGGTGCCCGCCCGCATATATCTCACCCCTGTACGTTTACCCGCCCTCATATATCCCACCCCTGTACGGGTGCCCGCCCTCATATATCCAACCCCTGTACGGGTGCACGCCCTCATATATCCCACCCCTGTACGGGTGCCCGCCTGTATATATCCTACCCCTGTACGTCTGCCCGCCCTCATATATCTCACCTCTGTACGTGTTCCCGCCCTCATATATCTAACCTCTGTACAGGTGCCTGCCTTCATATATCTCACTCCTGTACGGGTGCCCGCCCTAATATATCCCAACCCTGTACAGGTGGCCGCCCTCATATATCCCACCACTGTATTGGTTCCTGCCTTCAGATAACTCACCCCTGTACGGGTGCCCGCCCTAATATATCCCAACCCTGTACGGGTGCCTCCCCCCATATATCCCTCACCTGTACGGGTGCCCGCCTGCATATATCCCACCCCAGTACTGGTGCCCGCGCGCATATATCACATCCGCGTACGGGTGCCCTCCCTCTTATATCAAACCCCCTGTACGGGTGCCCGCCCTTATATATCCCAACCCTGTACGGGTGCCCCCCTTATATATCACACCCCTGTACGGGTGCCCACCCTCATTTATCCCACCCCGGTACGGGTGCCCGCCCTAATATATCCCACCCCAGCACGGGTCCCCGCCCTAATATATCTCATGCCTGTATGGGTGCCTACCCTCAAATATTTGTGCCCTGTACGGGTGCCCGCCTGCATGTATCCCACCCCTGTGCGGGTGCCCGCCGTAATATATCCCACCCCTGTACAGGTGCCCGCCCTCATATATCTCAACCCTGTACGGTAGCCCGCCCTAATATATCTCACCCCTGTACGGGTGCCCGCTCTCATATATCCCACCCCTGTACGGGTGCCCGCCTGCATATATCCCACCCCTGTACGGGTGCCCGCCTGCATATATCCCACCCCTGTACAGCTGCCCGCCTGCATGTATCCCACCCCTGTACGGGTGCCCGCCCTCATATATCCCACCCCTGTATGGGTGCCCGCCCTCATATATTCCACCCATGTACGGGTGCCCACCCTCATATATCTCACCCTTGTACGGGTGCCCGCTCTAATATATATCACCCTTGTATGGATGCCTCCCTTCATATATCCCACCCCTGTACGGGTGCCCGCCCTCATATAGCTCACCCCTGCACAGGTGCCTGCCCTCATATATCCCATCCCTGTACGGGTGCCCGCCCTAATCTATCCCACCCTTGTAAAGGTGCCCGCCCTCATATATCTCACCCCTGTACGGGAGCCCGCCCTCATATATCCCACACCTGTACGGGAGCCCGCCCTCATATATCCCACACCTGTACAGGTGCCCACCCTCATATATCTCACCCCTGTACGGGAGCCCGCCCTCATATATCCCACACCTTTACGGGTGCCCGCCCTCATATATCTCAACCCTGTACGGGAGCCCGCCCTCATATATCCCACACCTGTTCGGGTGCCCGCCCTCATATATCTCACCCCCTGTACGGGAGCCCGCCCTCATATATCCCACACCTGTACGGGAGCCCGCCCTCATATATCCTACCCCTGTACGGGTGCCCGCCCTCATATATCCCACCCCTGTAAGGGTGCCCGCCCTCATATATCCCAACTGTGTACGGGTGCCCACCCTCATATATCTCACCCTTGTACGGGTGCCCGCTCTAATATATATCACCCTTGTATGGATGCCTCCCTTCATATATCCCACCCCTGTACGGGTGCCCGCCCTCATATAGCTCACCCCTGCACAGGTGCCTGCCCTCATATATCCCATCCCTGTACGGGTGCCCGCCCTAATCTATCCCACCCTTGTAAAGGTGCCCGCCCTCATATATCTCACCCCTGTACGGGAGCCCGCCCTCATATATCCCACACCTGTACGGGAGCCCGCCCTCATATATCCCACACCTGTACGGGAGCCCGCCCTCATATATCCCACACCTGTACAGGTGCCCACCCTCATATATCTCACCCCTGTACGGGAGCCCGCCCTCATATATCCCACACCTTTACGGGTGCCCGCCCTCATATATCTCAACCCTGTACGGGAGCCCGCCCTCATATATCCCACACCTGTTCGGGTGCCCGCCCTCATATATCTCACCCCCTGTACGGGAGCCCGCCCTCATATATCCCACACCTGTACGGGAGCCCGCCCTCATATATCCTACCCCTGTACGGGTGCCCGCCCTCATATATCCCACCCCTGTAAGGGTGCCCGCCCTCATATATCCCAACTGTGTACAGGTGCCCGCCCTCATATATCCCACCCCTGTACAGGTGCCTGCCCTCATATATCTCACCCCCTGTACGGGTGCCCGGCCTCATATGTCCCACCCCTGTACAGGTGCCTGCCCTCATATATCTCACCCTTTTACGGATGCCCGCCCTCATATATCCCAACCCTGTACGGGTGCCCGCCCTCATATATCCCAACCCTGTTCGGGTGACCCCCCCCCTCATATATTCCACCCCTTTACGGGTGCCCCCCCCCCATCATATATTCCACCCCTTTACGGGTGCCCGCCTGCATGTATCGTACCCCTGTATGGGTGCCCGCCTTCATATATTCCACCCCTGTTCGGGTGCCCACCCTCATATATCTCACCCTTGTATGGGTGCCCGCCCTAATATATCTCACCCTTGTACGGATGCCCGCCCTCATATATCCCACCCCTGTACGGGTGCCCGCCCTAATATAGCTGACCCCTGCACATGTGCCCGCCCTCATATATCCCACCCCTGTACGGGTGCCTGCTATCATATATCCCACCCCTGTACAGGTGCCTGCCCTCATATATCTCACCCCAGTACGGATGCCGAAGCAGTACGACTCTGTTTTCAGCGAGCCATTAAATGCACTAAAGATTGATAACCCAAATGAATTTTTCATGGATATGACACGAACATCAAATCATATATCAGACGTCGTCCTATCCCCACTAGATTTTGAAGAAGCCATAAACAGTATGCCTGAAGAAGCCATAAACAGTAAACAGATAGCACCACTCCATAAAGGAGGAAATAAGGCAGAGGCAAAAAATTACAGACCGATAGCACTAACATCGCACATCATAAAAAATTTTGAGAGAGTGCTAAGAAGTAAGATCGCCAAATACATGGAATCACAGCATCTCCATAACCCCAGACCACATGGTTTCAGAACAGGGCGTTCTTGCCTGTCGCAGTTGCTGGACCACTATGATATGGCATTAGATGCTATGGAAGACAAACAAAACGCTGATGTAATTTACACAGATCTCGCAAAAGCTTTTGATAAATGTGACCATGGTGTTATTGCACATAAAATGCGTTCAAAAGGAATTACCGGGAAAATAGGCAGATGGATCTACAATTTCTTGACTAACAGAACCCAATGTATAATAGTCAACAAAATAAAATCCAGCCCATCAACCGTGAAGAGCTCAGTCCCCCAGGGTACTGTGCTTGCTCCAGTACTTTTTCTCATCCTCATATCGGACATAGACCAGAACACAACCTACAGCACTGTATCATCCTTTGCAGATGACACTAGGATTTTCATGAGAGTTGGCAACATAGACGACACGGCAAACCTCCAGTCAGATGTAGATCAGGTCTTTCTATGGGCTACAGAAAATAATATGGTGTTTAACGAGGATAATTTCCAGCTCATGCGCTACGGAAAATTTGAAAATATAAAAACAGAAACCACGTACAAAACTCAGGCAAATCATAACATAGAACGAAGAGGCAATGTAAAGGATCTGGGTGTACTCATGTCGGAAGACCTTACCTTTAAAGAACACAATAAAGTAGCCGTCACAACTGCAAGAAAAATGACAGGTTGGATAACAAGAACTTTTCACACTAGAGATGCTATACCGATGATGATACTTTTCAAAACGCTTGTGCTCTCTAGAGTGGAGTACTGCTGCACAATGACAGCCCCTTTCAAAGCTGGAGAAATTGCTGACCTGGAGAGCGTGCAGAGATCCTTTACTGCTAGAATTCACTCAGTAAAACATCTAAATTACTGGGACCGACTAAAGAGCCTAAATCTGTACTCCCTTGAGCGCAGGCGGGAGAGATACATAATAATTTACACGTGGAAAATAATTGAGGGGCTGGTCCCAAACCTGCACACAGAAATAACATCACATGAGACCAGGAGGCATGGCAGGATGTGCAGAATACCCCCGTTGAAAAGCAGAGGTGCAACAGGTACTCTGAGAGAGAACTCTATCACATCAGAGGCCCGAGACTGTTCAATACGCTTCCACTACACATAAGGGGCATAACTGGCCGACCCCTCACAGTGTTCAAGAGAGAACTGGATAAGCACATCCAAAGGATACCTGATCAACCAGGCTGTGACTCATACGTCAGGCTGCGAGCAGCCGCGTCTAACAGCCTGGTTGATCAGTCCAGCAACCAGGAGGCCTGGTCGACGACCGGGCCGCGGGGACACTAAACCCCGGAAGCACCTCAAGGTAACCTCAAGGTAAGGTGTGCCCGCCATCATATATCCCAACCCTGTACGGGTGACCCCCCCCCTCATATATTCCACCCCAATACGGGTGCCCGCCCTCATATATTCCACCCCTGTTTTGGTGGTCACCCTCATATACCCCACCCCTGTACGGGTGCCCACCCGTCATATATCCCACCCCTGTACGGGTGCGCGCCCTAATATATCTCACCCTTGTACGGGTGCCCGCCCTAATATATATCACCCTTGTACGGATGCCAGCCCTCATATATCCCACCTCGGTACGGGTGCCTGCCTGCATATATCTCACCCCTGTACGGGTGCCCGCACTCATATATCCCACCCCTGTACGGGTGCCCGCCTGCATATATCCCATCCCTGTATGGGTGCCCGCCCTCATATATCCCATCCCTGTATGGATGCCTGCCCTCATATATCCCACCCCTGTACGGGTGCCCGCCCTAATATAGCTCACCCCTGCACAGGTGCCCGCCCTCATATATCCCACCCCTGTTCGGGTGCCCCCTATCATATATCCCACCACTGTACGGGTGCCCGCCCTCATATATCCCACCCCCTGTACGGGTGTCCGCCCTCATATATCCCACCCCTGTACATGTGGCCCCACCTCATATATCCCACCCCTGTACGGGTGCCCGCCCGCATATATCCCACCCTTGTACGGGTGCCCGCCCTCATATATCTCACCTCTGTTCCGGTGCCCGCCTTCATATATCCCACCCCTGTAAGGGTGCCTGCCTGCTTATATCCCACCCCTGTACAAGTGCTAGCCTGCATACATCCCACCCCTGTAAGGGTGCCCACCTGCATATATCCCACCCCTGTAAGGGTGCCCGACTGCATATATCCCTCCCCTGTACGGGTGCCCGCCTGCATATATCCCACCCCTGTACGGGTGCCCACCTGCATATATCCCACCCCTGTACGGGTGCCCGCCTGCATATATCCCATCCCTGTATGGGTGCCCGCCCTCATATATCCCAACCCTGTACGGGTGCCCGCCCTCATATATCCCACCCCTGTTCGTGTGCCCCCCCTCATATATTCCACCCCTGTATGGGTGCCCGCCCTCATATATTCCACCCCTGTACGGGTGCCCGCCTGTATATATCCCACCCCTGTTCGGGTGCCCACCCTCATATATCCCACCCCTGTACGGGTGCCCACCATCATATATCTCACCCTTGTATGGGTGCCCGTCCTAATATATCTCACCTTTGTACGGATGCCCGCCCTCATATATCCCACCCCTGGACGGGTGCCCGCCCTAATATAACTCACCCCTGCACAGGTGCCCGCCCTCATATATCCCACCCCTGTTCGGGTGCCCGCTATCATATATTCCACCCCTATACAGGTGCCTGCCCTCATATATCTTACCCCTGTACGGATGCCCGCCATCATATATCCCAACCCTGTACGGGTGCCCGCCCTCAAATATCCCACCCCTGTACATGTGGCCCCACCTCATATATTCCATCCCGGTACGGGTGCCCGCCCGCATATATCCCACCCTTGTACGGGGTGCCCGCCCTCATATATCCCACCCCTTTACGGGTGCCTGACCTAATATATCTCACCCCTGCACAGGTGCCCGCTCAAATATATCCCACCCCTGTTCGGGTGCCCCCTATCATATATTCCACCACTGTACGGGTGCCCGCCCTCATATATCCCACCCCCTGTACGGGTGTCCGCCCTCATTTATCCCACCCCTGTACATGTGGCCCCACCTCATATATCCCACCCCTGTACGGGTGCCCGCCCGCATATATCCCACCCTTGTACGGGTGCCCGCCCTCATATATCTCACCTCTGTTCCGGTGCCCGCCTTCATATATCCCACCCATGTAAGGGTGCCCGCCTGCTTATATCCCACCCCTGTACAAGTGCCCGCCTGCATACATCCCACCCCTGTAAGGGTGCCCGCCTGCATATATCCCACCCCTGTAAGGGTGCCCGCCTGCATATATCCCTCCCCTGTACGGGTGCCCGCCTGCATATATTCCACCCCTGTACGGGTGCCCGCCTGCATATATCCCACCCCTGTACGGGTGCCCACCTGCATATATCCCACCCCTGTACGGGTGCCCGCCTGCATATATCCCACCCCTGTACGGGTGCTGGCCTGCATGTATCCCACCCCTGTACGGGTGCCGGCCTGCATATATCCCACCCCTGTACGCGTGCCCGCCTGCATATATCCCACCCCTGTACGGGTGCCCGCTTGCATATATCCCACCCCTGTACGGGTGCCTGCCCTCATATATCTCACCCCTGTACGGATGCCCGCTCTCATATATCCCAACCCTGTATGGGTGCCCGCCCTCATATATCCCACCCCTGTACATGTGCCCCCCCCCCTCAAATATCCCACCCCTGTATAGGTACCCGCCCACATATATTCCACCTCTGTTCGGGTGCCCACCCTCATATACGCCACCCCTGTACGGGTGCCCACCCGTCATATATCCCTCCCCTGTACGGGTGCGCGCCCTAATATATCTCACCCTTGTACGGATGCCCGCCCTCATATATCCCACCTCGGTACGGGTGCCCGCCTGCATATATCTCACCCCTGTACGGGTGCCCGCCCTCATATATCCCACCCCGGTACTGGTGCCCGCCTGCATATATCTCACCCCTGTATGGGTACCCGCCTGCATATATCCCACCCCTGTATGGATGCCCACCTCCATATATCCCACCCCTGTACGGGTGCCCTTTCTCATATATCCCACCCCTGTACGGGTGTCCGCCCTCATATATCCCTCCCCTCTACATGTGGCCCCACCTCATATATCCCACCCCTGTACGGGTGCCCGCCAGCATATATCCCACCCTTGTACGGGGTGCCCGCCCTGATATATATCTCACCTCTGTTCGGGTGCCCGCCTGCATATATCCCACCCCTGTACGGGTGCCCGCCTGCTTATATCCCACCCCTGTACAGATGCCCGCCTGCATACATCCTACCCCTTTACGGGTGCCCGCCTGCATATATCCCACCCCTGTACGCGTGCCCGCCTGCTTATATCCCACCCCTGTACAGGTGCCCGCCTGAATACATCCCACCCCTGTACGGATGCCCGCCTGCATATATCCCACCCCTGTAAGGGTTCCCGCCTGCATATATCCCTCCCCTGTACGGGTGCTCGCCTGCATATATCCCACCCCTGTACGGGTGCCCGCTCTCATATATCCAAGCCCATTAATGGTGCCCGCCTGCATATATCCCAGCTTTGAACGGGTGCCCCCCTGCATATATTCTACCCCTGTACGGGTGCCCGCCCTCACAGATCCCACCCCTGTACAGGTTCCCGCCTGCATATATCCCATCCCTGTACGGGTGCCCGCCCTCATATATCTCACCCCTGTACGGGTGCCCGCCCTCATAGATCCCACCCCTGTACGGGTGCCCGCCTGCATATATCCCAACCCTGTACGGGTGCCCGCCTGCATATATCCCACCCCTGTACGGGTGCCCGCCTGCATGTATCCCACCCCTGTACGGGTGCCCACCTGCATACATCCTACTCCTGTACGGGTGTCCACCTGCATATATCCCACCCCTGAACGGGTGCCCACCTGCATATATCCCACCCCTGTACGCGTGCCCGCCTGCATATATCCCACCCCTGTACGGGTGCCCGCCTGCATTTATCCCACCCCTGTACAGGTGCTTGCCTCCATATATCCCACCCCTGTACGGGTGCCCGCTTGCATATATCCCACCCCTGTACGGGTGTCTGCACTCATATATCTCACCCCTGTACGGATGCCCGCCATCATATATCCCAACCCTGTACGGGTGCCCGCCCTCATATATCCCACCCCTGTACGTGTGCAACCCCCCTCAAATATCCCACCCCTGTATGGGTGCCCGGCCTCATATATTCCACCCCTGTTTGGGTGCCCACCCTCATATACCCCACCCCTGTACGGGTGCCCACCCGGCATATATCCCACCTCTGTACGGGTGCCCACCCGTCATATATCCCACCCCTGTACGGGTGCGCGCCCTAATATATCTCACCCTTGTACGGGTGCCCGCCCTAATATATATCACCCTTGTTCGGATGCCCGCCCTCATATATCCCACCTCGGTACGGGTGCCCGCCTGCATATATCTCACCCCTGTACGGGTGCCCGCCCTCATATATCCCACCCCGGTACTGGTGCCCGCCTGCATATATCCCACCCCTGTATGGGTGCCCGCCTGCATATATCCCACCCCTGTATGGATGCCCAACTGCATATATCCCACCCCTGTACGGGTGCCCTCCCTCATAAATCCCACCCCTGTACGGGTGCCCGCCTGCATATATCCCTCCCCTGTACGGGTGCCCGCCTGCATATATCCCACCCCTGTACGGGTGCCCGCCTGCATATATCCCACCCCTGTACGGGTGCCCACCTGCATATATCCCACCCCTGCACGGGTGCCAGCCTGCATATATCCCACCCCTGTACGGGTGCTGGCCTGCATATATCCCACCCCTGTACGGGTGCCCGCCTGCATATATCCCACCCCTGTACGCGTGCCCGCCTGCATATATCCCACCCCTGTACGGGTGCCCGCCTGCATTTATCCCACCCCTGTACGGGTGCTTGCCTGCATATATCCCACCCCTGTACGGGTGCCCGCTTGCATATATCCCACCCCTGTACGGGTGCCTGCCCTCATATATCTCACCCCTGTACGGATGCCCGCCATCATATATCCCAACCCTGTATGGGTGCCCGCCCTCATGTATCCCACCCCTGTACATGTGCCCCCCCCCTCAAATATCCCACCTCTGTATGGGTGCCCGCCCTCATATATTCCACCCCTGTTCGGGTGCCCACCCTCATATATCTCACCCCTGTACGGGTGCCCACCCTCATATATCCCACCCTTGTACGGGTGCCCGCCCTAATATATATCACCCTTGTACGGATGCCCGCCCTCATATATCCCACCTCGGTACGGGTGCCCGCCTGCATATATCTCACCCCTGTACGGGTGCCCTCTCTCATATATCCCACCCCTGTACGGGTGTCCGCCCTCATATATCCCTCCCCTGTACATGTGGCCCCACCTCATATATCCCACCCCTCTACGGGTGCCCGCCAGCATATATCCCACCCTTGTACGGGTGGCCGCCCTCATATATCTCACCTCTGTTCGGGTTCCCGCCTGCATATATCCCTCCCCTGTACGGGTGCCCGCCTGCTTATATCCCACCCCTGTACAGGTGCCCGCCTGCATACATCCTACCCCTGTACGGGTGCCCGCCTGCTTATATCCCACCCTGTACAGGTGCCCGCCTGAATACATCCCACCCCTGTACGGGTGCCCGCCTGCATATATCCCACCCCTGTATGGGTGCCCGCCTGCATATATCCCTCCCCTGTACGGGTGCCCGCCTGCATATATCCCACCCCTGTACGGGTGCCCGCCTGCATATATCCCACCCCTGTACGGGTGCCCGCCTGCATATATCCCACCCCTGTACAGGTGTCCACATGCATATATCCCACCCCTGAACGGGTGCCCACCTGCATATATCCCACCCCTGTACTGGTGCTGGCCTGCATATATCCCACCCCTGTACGGGTGCCCGCCTGCATATATCCCACCCCTGTACGCGTGCCCGCCTGCATATATCCCACCAATGTACGGGTGCCCGCCTGCATTTATCCCACCCCTGTACGGGTGCTTGCCTCCATATATCCCACCCCTGTACGGGTGCCCGCTTGCATATATCCCACCCCTGTACGGGTGCCTGCCCTCATATATCTCACCACTGTACGGATGCCCGCCATCATATATCCCAACCCTGTACGGGTGCCCGCCCTCATATATCCCACCCCTGTACGTGTGCAACCCCCCTCAAATATCCCACCCCTGTATGGGTGCCCGCCCTCATATATTCCACCCCTGTTCGGGTGCCCGCCCTCATATACCCCACCCCTGTACGGGTGCCCACCCGTCATATATCTCACCTCTGTACGGGTGCGCGCCCTAATATATCTCACCCTTGTACGGGTGCCCGCCCTCATATATCCCACCTCGGTACGGGTGCCCGCCTGCATATATCTCACCCCTGTACGGGTGCCCGCCCTCATATATCCCACCCCTGTACGGGTGCCCGCCTGCATATATCCCACCCCTGTATGGGTGCCCGCCTGCATATATCCCAGCTTTGAACGGGTGCCCCCCTGCATATATTCTACCCCTGTACGGGTGCCCGCCCTCACAGATCCCACCCCTGTACAGGTTCCCGCCTGCATATATCCCATCCCTGTACGGGTGCCCGCCCTCATATATCTCACCCCTGTACGGGTGCCCGCCCTCATAGATCCCACCCCTGTACGGGTGCCCGCCTGCATATATCCCACCCCTGTACGGGTGCCCGCTTGCATATATCCCACCCCTGTACGCGTGTCTGCCCTCATATATCTCACCCCTGTACGGATGCCCGCCATCATATATCCCAACCCTGTACGGGTGCCCGCCCTCATATATCCCACCCCTGTACGTGTGCAACCCCCTCAAATATCCCACCCCTGTATGGGTGCCCGGCCTCATATATTCCACCCCTGTTTGGGTGCCCACCCTCATATACCCCACCCCTGTACGGGTGCCCACCCGGCATATATCCCACCTCTGTACGGGTGCCCACCCGTCATATATCCCACCCCTGTACGGGTGCGCGCCCTAATATATCTCACCCTTGTACGGGTGCCCGCCCTCATATATCCCACCTCGGTACGGGTGCCCGCCTGCATATATCTCACCCCTGTACGGGTGCCCGCCCTCATATATCCCACCCCGGTACTGGTGCCCGCCTGCATATATCCCACCCCTGTATGGGTGCCCGCCTGCATATATCCCACCCCTGTATGGATGCCCACCTGCATATATCCCACCCCTGTACGGGTGCCCTCCCTCATATATCCCACCCCTGTACGGGTGCCCGCCTGCATATATCCCTCCCCTGTACGGGTGCCCGCCTGCATATATCCCACCCCTGTACGGGTGCCCGCCTGCATATATCCCACCCCTGTACGGGTGCCCACCTTCATATATCCCACCCCTGCACGGGTGCCAGCCTGCATATATCCCACCCCTGTACGGGTGCTGGCCTGCATATATCCCACCCCCTGTACGGGTGCCCGCCTGCATATATCCCACCCCTGTACGCGTGCCCGCCTGCATATATCCCACCCCTGTACGGGTGCCGCCTGCATTTATCCCACCCCTGTACGGGTGCTTGCCTGCATATATCCCACCCCTGTACGGGTGCCCGCTTGCATATATCCACCCCTGTACGGGTGCCTGCCCTCATAT